>JAQQSV010021172.1:0-10842 GCA_028646515.1 Pseudochirops corinnae
AGACCACTATCTGGATCCAGGCCGTTCAATGCAAGAGCACCTAGCCTCTGAACAATTGCTTGGCCCCCCCTGCAGTCTGCTGGCTGGAAGCTCTGAAGCAACCACGTGGAGGCGATGCAGGGCCGATGCTTCTGCTACTTCCTTGCCCTGGAGGCAGTTTGGCTGGACAGCTTTTCTCTCCCAAATTTACCTGAATTCCACTGACCTTTCACTTTGTCCTTGTTTCTTATGGCTTGACAATTCTGGGAACTGCCATAGCTGCTGCTGATCCACTCTCTTGAAGGCTCCAGCTGTGGCATGTCCTGGCCACCCTGGGGCCAAGCCGAAGTTTCAGGCTGGGCTGGTTTTGGCTCCCAGCATGCTGTGATGAGACCTTCCTGCCGAGCTGCCTTCAGCAGGAGATGTATTTTTCTGTATTTTTGTGAGTTTTGGAGTCCTAAAATTTGTTTAGAGTCATATTTTGTGGGTATTTGAGGTGGTTATGTGGGAGCTGCAGAACCTTGTTGCTTCTGCTCTGCCATCTTGGCTCTGCCCCCTGTGGGCTAATTTTTTTGCACTATGTTGTTGCTAAAGATTTTGTCTTAATTAGTTCCTTTGCTGATTCTTTGACCTTTTTGAAATAAAGGATCATATCACCAGCAAATATGAACAGTTTTGTTTCTTCTTAATATATATTTATGATTTTCTTTTCTTTCCTTTATCTTATTGGCATTGCTAACATTTCTAGAACTACATTAAATACCAGTGAGGAAAGAGGGCATCCTTTACTCCTATATTTATTAGGAAATATTCTAATGTAAATAATAAAAGCTTTTGACTCTAGATGCATATTTTGGTCACATTAAAAATTGTTCTAATATGCCTGTGCTTTGTAGTTTTGTTTTTTTAGCATTTGCTAGTACTGTACTTCATCAAATTTTTTTTTCTGCATTTATTTGTATGTGATCTAATCTTGGGGTTTTGGATAGGATTGGTTTTTATTTGATTGTGTCAGTTATTTTCTTAATGTTGAACAATCCTTGGATTCTGGATATAAATCCATTTTTATCATAACATTTTTAATATATTACTTTTGACTTTTATTTTATTTATAATTTTTTGAATCAACATTCATTATTGATATTGGTCTTTAGTTATCTTTCTTTGTCTTATCCTTTCCTGGTTTAGGTATTCGCACCATATTTGTCATATAAAAGAAGTCTGGTAGAATTTTTTCCCCTTAACTTTTTGAGATGTGTTATCTTAAAAGCTTAACCTTTCTGGACTTCAGTTTCATAAAGTCATAAAATCTCAGAGCTGGAGAAGGCTTTAGTGGTCATCTAGTCTAAGCATGTAAGTAAAATGTTAATCTTCTCTGCAACCTCCATGACAATTAGTCATCAGACCTCTGTCTAAACATAACCAGTGATAAGAGCTTACCACTGTTGAAGAATTAAATCAGAACTCTTCATTTTATGCTTGATCAAGACATTGTTCTTTATCACCTATAGCTGTAAGGAGAGAAACAGAGTACAGATACACTGACCAGGTATCATAATAAAACTCTTCATCTATTCTGGAGTATAGAGGAATAATTTATAATTATTTTGAGAATGAAGAAAAAATTGAGGGTGGTACAAAGTAGACAAAACTGATGCAGGTTTAGTTAGTAAGACACAATATCTAAATTGTGTGTGGACCATTCAAGGAACAAGCATTGAAAACTGAGTAATGAAAACTGTAAAAAAGTGATTTTTCCCTATTATTCTGTTTAAATGCAGGAGGTCCTTTAGGATCACAATGTTTCATTGATCCATAGCTCTCTGTGGTTGGGTCAAGCTCTCCAGAAGAACAACAAAATAAGATAGACCTAAACCTGTGAATCTGTTGTTGTTGGTTTGACTCTGGGGTTTTCTTGGCAGAGATACTGGAAGGTTTGCCATTTCCTTCTCCAGCTCATTTTACAGATGAGAAAACTGAGGCAAACAAGGTTAGGTGACTTGCCCAAGATCAGATAGTAAATATCTGCGATATCTCAGATAGTAAGTATCTGAGACCAGATTTGAATTCAGGAAGGTTAATCTTTACTCCAGGCCTGGCATTGCACCATCTAGCTATTTCAAACTCTGACTCTGTATTATCCCTTTTTGGTACTTTTAGAGATCCTTCTCCAAGTTCACCATTGTTGTTCAGTTTTTCAGTTGTATCTGACTCTTCATGATCACATTTGGGGTTTTCTTGGCAAAGATATTAGAGTGATTTGCCATTTGCTTCTCTAGTTTATTTTACAGATGAGGAGACTGAGGAAAACAGGGTTAAATGACTTGCCCAGGGTCACACAGCTAGTAAGTGTCTGAGGCTGGGTTTGAACTTATAGCATTCTATCCACTGTACCACCTACCTGCCCTCAAGGTCACTGAAGCTTAGCCTGTTGTGCAGTCAGCTGAACAGAGTTTCTCTTTGTTCAGGGGGTCGTCATACAACCTATTAATCACAGCTATAAGTTTGCCAGGGGAATTGGGCATGTAGATGTGGCACATTAGAGATTAGATCTGCCTTTGCCAACTAGGAGTTGTGTCTAAACTTTGCGATGTTTGGGGGTATAGAGTAAAAGGGAAGACTCCAATCCCTGTGCAAAGCTCAGCCTTACAGACTCCAGTAGCAAAACTCTCTATTCCAGTTTCAGGCAGTTTTGAATATCTTTGCAATAAGGAAGCGGGAATAGTTAAATTCTAAAAACTTCACTAGCTCTATGGAAGGAAAACAAGTATTACACTTCTGCTATATACTAGGAATGAGCTAGAAGTTTTACCAGTATTATCTCATTTGATTACTACAAAAATTTCATGAAGTAGGTGTTATTATTGTTCCTACTTTACAAGTGAGGAAACTGAGGCCAAGAGTAAGTGACCTGCTCAGGGTCACACAATTAGTAAGTGTCCAAAGTCACATTTGAACTCAGGCTAGTAGTCTTCCTGTACCCAGGACCAGCACTATGGTGCCACCTAGCTGCCTCTAATCACCTCTGATCTAGGTTTGGGTACCTTGACAACTTGAAAGTCTAGAGCTCTATTTGCAAATAGTTTCAAAGAAACTCCACAAATTGACAGCCAAAATATTGGAAAAGATACAAAATGGTACTGAACAGGAAAAAATGTATGATTCCATTGTTGGAATGATGCTGCTGAATTGCACCTTCTCTCTTGTTTTTGATATTCACTAGAAAGTGCTCTGAATTTAGAGACCTGGGAAGAGCCCTGCATTTCCCATTATAAGAAAGGATTCTTACACACACATTAATTTCCGGCAGCTTAGAGCCAACAAGTGCCCAGAACTGAAGAATGCAATTTCCCCTTCTTTTGGACAGTTGTGAATTATCACCTCTTGGAATTTTATAGAATATTAGAACTGGGTAAGACCATAGAACACAGAACAAAGAAAGCTAGAATTAGGGGGAAATTTACAGTATAGAACTTAGAATATCAGAAGCAGAGATGACCTTCCAGATAATGTAATGCAACCTGCCCATTTTATAGAGGAGGAAGCTGAGGTCCAGAGAAATGAAATCGTTGACCCAAGCCCACCAAGAAGGTTACCCAGGCCTAAAATTGGGATTTTCTTATTTCTTATTTTTTAATTATTTTTTCAAATAACAAACATTTATTTTCTCTCTTTCAAAAAAATGTAATAAATATGCAAAATGTTAATTTGTGAAACAACAACTTTAAGAGATACTTTATGAAGGGGCCAGGGTCTGATTTTGATACCCATCCATCTGCATTTGCTGTTCCATAGGGCTTCATGACCAGAAACAGCTGAGCTGGGTGACTCAGTGGATAGAGGGCTGGACCTGGAGTCTAAAACTAGCCTTGGTATACTTGTATGCTCAGCACAACTCCAGTAAGTAGACTTACTATCTATGGTGACCCTGGGCAAGTCACTTAACCTCTCTCTGCCTCAGTTTCCTTGACTGTAAGAAGGGGATCACCTTCCTCCCAGGATGGTTGTGGGGATTAAATAATATTTATAAAATGCTTACACATAGTAGGTGCCTATTAAATGCTTGTTTCCTTCCTTTCCTGGACAAAACAAAAGGTAAGAATGAAAGACATCACTTCCCAGCCAGAGCCACTTAAAACACACATTAGGGGGGAAAAAAGGTGGGCGACAGGCCAAGCTCTGCCCCTGCGGCTTGGTGCTTGGCATTGTTTTTCCATTATAGTTGTAGATGCAGATGTAGAAGAAGATACCAGCTCTTTTGGAAAGATTTCTTGGCTGACATTACAAAGTTCCCAGGTTTCCCAATGCTCTATGAAACCCAAGGCAGCATGAGCCTAGCAGTTGACTTTAGTCATTCATAGGTTTTGAAGAGTCCTATTAATACATGTAGAGTGGAATAGTGGAAAGAATTTGGTGTTGAACCTGGGTTTGAGTCCTGACTCTATTACTGAATCCTTGGGTGTTCTTGGACCAGTCATTTCTCATCTTCTTGGTTTTAGGTTCCTTGTCTGTAAAATAATCTCTGAGGGCACCGCCAGTTTTAAATCTTCTAAACATTTAGTTTTAAGGGAATGGTAAGTATGATATGGTGGGGAGAGTGTTGGATTTGGAGTTAGAAAGACCTGAGTTTAAATTCTGCTTCTGAGGCCTATTAGATATATGACCATGGGCCAGGCACTTAACTTCTGTCTGCCTTACTTTCCCCATCTGTAAAATGAGTATAAAAACCTACAGGAGCTACTCACAGGGTTGTTGTGAATCTCAAGCATGATGATGTATGCAATAGAAGAGTTTGTTAATGTTAAAGCGCTTTGTAAATACCTGTGATATTTTTTATCTTTTAGGGAAAGCATTTCTGGGTTTGGGAGTCTAGGAGAAGTGCTCATCTTTTTGTTATAATTGTTTTCCTAGGTTTAATCTGGCCTGTACTATCAAGCATTGTGTTCACAGAAGGTCACTTTTAATTTCCATCGTAAAACAATTTTTCAAGGACGTGACTGCTTCTTTTTTTTTTTTTTTAAAGCCCAATGGTGGTGGTTACAATAAGCATAATTAAAGTTATAAATAAAAATGCCATCCACCACAGGGGACCAAGAGTTCACTCCTAAGGGAATTCTATGCTTTCCAACCCAGTTTAGCTAATCCACACTGAAATGGCAAAAAGGAGAAGGTTTATCAATAATAAAGGAAAAATATGTGTTCCATCCACATGGGATAGAACATATACACCAATTATTGTCGTGTTGAAATTCTGGGATAATACTGATAGCTTACATCTGTATCCTGCTTTATAGTTACAAAGCATTTTACATATATTATCTCATTACTGCATATGATGTGAAGGCAGGTGGGTGGGGGTGGGGAATCAAGTCTTAGTGCTACAAGGATTTATGATTTTATCAGTGTGGGTACTCTCTCCAAAAACACAGATTGCCACCCAAAGAGATAGTCTTTCAGAGTTACTGTGGCTGCATAATTCATGCCCTGTGGCCAAGCTGACGTTGAATCTCTCTGCACTTTACTAGACTGGTCCTTCAATAACAGACACCTCTGCTGAAATGCTGCCTCCTCCATGAGGCCTTTCCTGATCTCCATAGTGCTTAGCAATCTCACTTTCTGAAATGATTTTACATGTACTTCTCTATTTATATGTTATTAATTTCTCAATGGCAGTAGCTGGGTTTTTTTTTTCGTTTTATTTTGATTTTGTAACCCTAGAATCCAGAATGGGATCTTGTATGAAGGTGCTGAATAATTGTTTGTTTGGATGGAATTTGTTGAATTGGAGGATTTTCCAGAGCTGGTGTTCTGGTTTGTGTAGCCTTTGAGAGGCCAGGTTAACCTACATCCCAAAAATGAGGCACTGGGGAAAGTAAAGACTTAAGTGGAAGAATATAAGTATTATTACCTCCAATTTACACATGAGGAAACTGAGGATTAGAGAGGTCATGTGACTTCCCTAAACTCTCACAGCTCCTATGTGGTGGAGCCAGGACTCAAGTCCAGATCTGCTGACCCAAATGCAGACTGATATGTCTTTTTTTTCCTGCTAGACCATCCTCCCTCCCAACAATAATGACACCTACGATATTAGCTGCTGTGTTTCTAGCTTTGACCAAAGAGAGTAATGAATGAGGTACAATATCTCTGTACTCTTCTGTGTACCTGAAGCCCGTACTTGTATTGTGTCCATGGCAACTACTTGCAGAGCTTGGTGCTCTTTGCAATTCTGCCTCTTAGAATAGTCCTGCACTGTCACTTGCAGAGAACTGTTTCTTCTGCTGATTGCTCAGGCACAGAGTGGCCACACAATTAATACTTATAGAGTTGACCCTAATCAAATTCACAAATTAGAATAAAGTCAGAGGAGGTGGTGATAAGAGGGTCTAGAAACTGTGTCCCACAAGGTGCTGCTGAAGGAATGAACAGCACTCACCCAGGAGAATAGATGATTTTGGAGGTGCAATGGATAGTGCTGGCCCTGGAAGTCATTCCTCAGACACCAGCTGTGTGACCATGACAAAGAACTTAACCTCTGTCTGCCTTAGTACCCTTGTTTGGAAAATGGGAGAAATAATAGGACCAGTCTCTTGGGATTGTTGTGAAGATAAGATAAAATAAGTTGCAAATCTGAAAGTACCATTTAAATGGTCACCATAACATATTAGTGTATATGTATGTGTGTGTGTAAATTACGAGTAGGGGCAGGGAATGAGCATTTATATAGTACCTACTTAGGAACTGTGATAAGTGCTTGACAAATATCTAATTTAATAATTTAATCATCTCATTTAATTATATATGTTTATACATAACATATATGTATATATACTACATATAGTAGTATATATGTATGTGTGTACACACATACATACATTAGCTATTAAGGGAGCCATGATAACTGTCCTAAAATATTATGGAAGAGTGTATTTGAACTCCAGAAGATGTATGGATATGCATGAAGTGGCTAGTAGATCGCCCTGAGATCAGAAAGATCTGGTTTCAAGGCTCATGGACTAACTGTGAAACATACTGATGGTATGAACCTGGGCAAGTCACTTAACTTCTAGGTGCTCCAGAGAACTCTCCAAAACTGTAAATTACAGAGTAATTGGGGCAGTGAATACAGCACTCACCCTGGAGTCAGGAGGATCTGAGTTCAAATTTGGCCTCAGACACTTCACACACACACACACACACACACACACACACACACACACACACACACTGGCTGTGTGACCTTGAGCAAGTCACTTAACCCCAATTGCCCTACCTTCCCCCCTCCAAAAAAAAAAAATCCAACTACAGAATAATTGACAATCTTTATTGGGGGAGGGAGTTCCTCACTGGGAGTTCCTTACACTGATGAAATCACAGATCTGGACCAAAGCAAACCAAACTATCAAATCCTAGAGAAGGCAGAGTTTGGACCAATGGGTAGAAGCCACAAGAAGGTAGATGTAAGTAAAGCAATAATAACAACCAGATATACAAATAAATATGACACAAGGCAAAATGTGACAAGGAGTTATTAAAAAGGACTATGAGCAGTTTCAAGGAGAGATCATTTGTACTCGGAGGGGAGGGGTGTCAGAAAAGGCTCCACTAGTGAAAGTGGCTTCCAAGTTATGTGTTGAAAGAAGGGAGACACTACACCCCAAATGGAAAAGGACAAAACAGTAGATGGAAAAATGTTCAATTTGGCTAGATCAGAGAATATATGAAGGGGAATGATAAGGGATAAGGTTGGATAAATAGTCTGGAAGCAGATTATGGAGGGCCTTGAATGCCGAGGACAAGAGTTTAAACCTTACTCAGTAGGCAATGGGATTTTGAGAAGGATGATATGATCCGAATGGTTCATTATGATTATGTGAACATTATTGTGGAATATAGATGGAAGAGAGGACAAAGTAGACGTGTGTGTGTGTGTGGGGGGTGGTGTTAGGAAAGTGCCTCTTAAAATAGTGCAGATAAAAAGAAATGAGGACTTAAGTTAGGATGGTTTCAATGAGAGCAGAGAAGAACTAATTTATTTATCAGCCAATATGACTTATTGGTGCTGTTTCTAGTTCTGAGGGAGTCTCAATATGAACTTCACAAAAGCAAATCCAGCTAAGCCTCAGGGGGCCATGCTGTTGTTATTAACGTTTCACTTACATCCACTTCTTGTGACTTCAGCCCATTGGCCCTAAGTATACCTTCTCTACGGTTTGATGATCTGGGTTGCTTTGGTCCAGTCCAATGATATCATCAGTGTAAGGAGCTCCTTATGAGGAAACTCCCCACCCCCCAATGAAGATTTCCAGTTATTCTGTAATTTATAGTCTTAGTGAATTCCTTGCATAGTATTTTTTTTATGACTCTTTATCACATTTTACCTTGTATCATGCTTATCTGTACATCTTTCACAACCTCCCTCTCCTAAGACCGGCTCCTCATCCATTAGAAACTATAAGCTCCCTAAAGCTTGAACTTTGTTTATCCACCATCCCTGCATCCTCAGGACTTTGTGTAGGGTAAGAGCTTAAAAAATGCTTGTTGAATTAAATTGAATAGAGACCTCTGACTTAAAATGATCAATACTTCCCTAAATAGTCAATTTTGGTGCAGATCTGAAGTATAAAAGGCAGTTCCACTCACAGAAATGTTGTGAGTGTCAGCAAAGACTCAGGGAAACATGAAGAATGGTATCTTCAGCCATAAGACCAGGCCTGATGTGACCAGAGTCTCCAGGGCCACCAGAGATTCCTGCTTGATTTCTGCTTAGAAGTGATGAGAACCACCCCCAGCCCCTTCCTCTCTCCTTCCCCTCCTTGTCTAATCCACATCTACTGGAAGAAAAGTAGAGGAAGGTTGTCCGGTTCCTCTGGACTCCTGGCCCTCAGATCTCACTGGTTTACACTCTGGACCACCCCTAAAAGCTCATTAGTCCCCTGGCGGGGCTGGTAGGTGATTTCCCCTGTGTGTCCATAGAGGAAATCTAAGGCTGAAGTACTAAAATGCTCCTTCAAAGGACAGGGTGCTGAGTTGCTAGGAGACCAGTGGTAGATCTTAACCACACCTAGAGGGCAGCTCTCAAGCAAGTCATTTTTATTTAGAAAGGATGTTTAATTCCTCTCTCCAACTGCCTCTGCCTGCATTTTTAATTTCCTTTTGGGGTACAGCAGCCATCTGGTCTGCTAACAAAGGGTTTCCAACTGATTATGTAAAGTATTCTGAACTAAAACTTGGCTAGATGAATCCTTTTCTTCATTACCCCCTCTTTTGAAATCTGAAGAAAATAGGGAGACTTTTATGGGTTTTATTTTTTAGACTCTGGGAGAAAGAAAACATTGAAAATGTAGCTTTTGAAGTTTTCAGACTCATTCATTCAGTGAATTATTTATTGGATGCCCACTATGAGTCTAGTCCTGTGCTAGATACTGACGGGGAGACAAAAGAAATGTGGGGTCATCCCTTTCTTGCAGGAACTTATGGAATGGTTGTAGAGACAAAGTCCACACAGAGAAATATAAAATAGATAAGTCATGATGTCAGATATTATGTGATTAAGTGGTTTTAGCAAAGCATTTGATAAGGTTTACTATGCTAATTTTGTGGGGAAAATGGACAGGTATAGGCTACAATCTAGAGTCCAAACTTCACAGAACAAATCCCTTTAATAAAAGGATTTGTTCTGAAAACTTGGACTCACTCAAAAGGTTGTACCTAAGGACTTCTAAGGCCTTGAGGCCACAGGTTTCCCAACCCTGGGCTAGATGATATTATGATTTGATAGCTTTGGAACTGGTTGATTGACTGGACTCAAATAGGAATAATTAATGATTCAACGTCAACCTGGAAATAGGTCTCTAGTAGAGTGATCTGTGATCCTGTGCTACTTAACACTTTTACCAATGATTTACTTAATTAAAATTTTTTTTAAAACATTTTTTCTTTTTAAATTGAGTTCCAGATTCTCACCCTCCTTTCTACCCCATTCCCACCTACTGAGAAAAGCAAACAATGTATCAGTTTTACATGTGAGATCATCACAAAAGTAAATAAATAAACAAATGAAGTAAGAAAATCGTACTTCAGTTCGCACACAGATTTCATCACTTCTCTCTCTGGAGGTGGAGAGCGTTTTTTTTTTATCATGAGTCCTTTGAAATTGCCTTAGATCACTGTACTGATCAGAGCAGCCACGTCTTTTACAGTTGATCATCATTACAACGTTGCTGTTGATGTGCAAGATGCTCTCTTGGTTCTTCTCAATTCACTTTGCATCAGTGCATGTAGAAAAAACATTTCCATGCTTTTCTGACCCCCGCATCATTTCTCATGGCAAAATAGTACTCCATCACAGTCATATGCTACAACTTTTTCAGCCTTTCCCCAACTGATGAGCATCTTCTCAATTTCCTATTCTTTGCCACCGCAAAAAATAAATAACTGTTTCATACAAATAGATCATTTCCCTTTTTCTTTTATATCTTTGGGGTTCAGATATTGTAGTGTTTGTCAGTGATTTAGATGATGGCATAAATGGCATGAAATATCAGCGGATAGAAAGATGGCCTTGGAAGCAGAAAGACTTTCCTCTGACTCATACTGGGTCGACAATAAACGTTTTTTGAGTTGTGTATGTTTGGTTGTTTGGTTGACTTACCTTGGCAAATCCAAACCTCTTAGTGCTGCAGACAACTCTTTTTTTTTTTTCTTTTAAATGACTTGTTTATTTACTTTTAATTTACAAGATTCAGTTCCACATTCACTTGAGTTTCAGATTTTCTCCCCTCTCTTCCCCCCCGCCCCCCAGGTTGGCATGCAATCATGTATAGGATCTGCAAATACTTTCACATTGTACAATAGTTTGGT
>JAQQSV010021173.1:0-10842 GCA_028646515.1 Pseudochirops corinnae
CCAGAGTCTCTTCTGGCCAAATCACACAACTCTTCTCAAAGTGAGCCCCCAACCAAAACCTCACATCAGGGCATATATATAGCCTTCTCCTGGCTTGGAGAATGTCACAGCCCTCTGGACCCACTGCCCAATCACAAAGCTACAAGGCACGGGGATTCCTGGAAAACAAGCCTGGCGCCACAGGCTCCACGTGACCACATTCAGCCTATTAGGGAACAGAGTATACTTTCAAATATCCAAGGGTCCTCAGAGTCACGTAGCCACTTTAGCAAAGGGCCTAGGGGCAGGGAAGATCTTCAGATTCCCATAACAGTTACAGGCCATGGAAGAGCTCAAAAGGGATTTTGAATATCAAGTAACAGAAGTGGAGGAAAAATTGGGAAGAAAAATGAGGATGATGTAAGGAAATCTTGAAAGGAGAGTCAATAACCTGACTAAAGAAAATAACACATTAAAAAAAATAGACTAATTCAAAGGGCAAAAGAGGCCCAAAAAGCCAATGAGAAGAATGCCTTAAAAAGCCAAATTTGGCAGATGGAAAAATAATCTCAAAAGCTCACTGAAGAGAGTAATTATTTCAGAATTAGGCTGAGCAAAGGGAAGCAAATGACTTTATGAGAAATCAAGATACTATTAAACAGATACAAACAAATGAAAAAATAGAAGGCAATGTGAATTATCTCCTTAAAAAAACCACGGACCTGAAAAATAGATCCAGTAGTGACAATTTAAAAATTATTGGATACCTGAAAGCCATGATCAAGAAAAGAGCCTAGACAACATCCTTCAAGAAATTCTCAAGGAAAATTGCCCTGACATTTTAGAACCGGAGGCAGAATAGAAATTGAAAGAATTAAAAGATCACCTCTTGAAAAGGATCCCAAAAAGAAAACTCTTAGGAATATTATACAGGTTCCCAGGTCAAGGATAAAATATTACAAGCTGCCAAGAGGAAACAATTTGAATATTGTGGAAAAACAATCAGGATGACATAGGATCTAGACACTTCTACCTTAAGGGATCGAACGGCTTGGAATATGATATTCCGGAGGTCAAAAGAGCTAGGATTAAAACCAAGAATCATTTACCCTGCAAAATTGAGTATAATGTTTCAGGGGAAAATATGGTCATTCAATGAGGTGGAGGACTTTCAAACATTCTCAATGAAAAAACCAGAATTGAATAGAAAATTTAACATTCAAATACAAGAAGCAAGAGAAGCATGAGAAGGCAAACATGGAAAAGAAATCATAAGGAGCTCATCAAAGTTGAGCTATTTATATCCCTGCATGGAAAAATGATAATTGTAACCTATGAAACTTTTCTGATATATGTATGTATGTATATATGTATGTATACATATGTATATATGTATGTATGTACATATGTATGTATATATTTATACATACATAAATATGCCTATATAGGCATATATATGTGCATATATATGTATGCAGGTATACATAGATAGAGGGCACAGGATCAATTGAATAAGAAGGGATGATATTTAAAAGGTGAAATTGATATATGAGAGTGGAATATAATGAGAGCAGATAGGGAGAGAAAGAATGGGGTAAATTATCTCATAAAGAAGAGGCAAGGGGTAATTGTTACAATGGAAGGGAAAAACAGGAAAGCAAAAGGGAATGGGTCAAGCTTACTCTTATTGAATTTGGCTTAGGGAGGTAACGACATACACACTAAATTGGGTATCTTGTCCTACAAGAGAGTAGGCGGTAAGGCGATGAGAGGTGAGATGATGGAGGGAGGGCAAGTGGGGGTGGGAGGGTAGTTAGAAGCACTCACTTTTGTAAAGGACAGGATCAAAGTAGAGAATAGAATAAGTGGGGGGTGCGATAGGTTGGAGGGAAATATAGTCAGTCTTTCACTTTGGAAATGTTTTGTGTAACTACACATGTACAACCTATATTGAATTGCTTATCTTCCCAGTGGTGCTGGGTTTTTTAGGGAGTAAGGGAAAGAATCTGAAACTCAAAGTTTTATAATCAAATGTTTAAAATATATTATTGTTGTTATTATTATTGTTATTGTGTTGTTGTTATTAACATGCAACTGGGAAATTAGATACACAGGCACTGGGGTATGGAGATACATCTTGCCCTACTGGAAAGGCAGAGGGGGAATGGCAGAAGATATAGGATAGAGCAGATTGGGGGTCGGGATATACAGTACACTCACTGTTTTGGGTTGGTGGATAGGTGAAAGAAGAGGAGAGAATTTGCAACACAAAACTTGTGGAAATGAATAATGTAAACTAAAAATAAACATTAAATTTATTTTAAAAAAGAAAAATCTTGGAAGTGATATCTAGGTACAATAAACTTGTGGGTATGAAAGTGAAGCATTGAGTAATAAAGCTAGTATTCTAATTTATTTCTCCAATTAAAACATGCATTCAAGAAGCAAATAGTAGATAAGATCATAGGATCATAATAGATGGATAGAAGGAAACTTGGATGCTTAGAACGCCTTCATTTGAGCAATTTCCTCTTTGACCTGCTTTGGTTTCCTAGTTCTTCCTCCAGATGCCCACAAACACCTATCATATCCCCCTACATATTCTTGAGGGAAATGAACCACAAACGGGCTAAGTGACTTATTTGGCCTTGCACATCTCATCGGCTAGGCTAGGTTTGAAGACATGTCTTAGAGATTCTAAGGGAAGGGTTTCAGCTACTCTTACATCGGAGCAGTTGCATAAATAAAGGGTACGGAAAAATCACTGGTAGGTTTTACTTTCTGATAACAGCATGAGGGATCCTATGCATAAGACTGAGGTCCATCGCAAGAGGATACAGTACAAAGTGTTTACCAAGAGACTTGACGATTTATCAAGGCTGTTTCCATCAAAAATGGAAGTGCAAGGAGAGAAGTATCCTCAGAAAAATGTCAATGTCAGAGCTTACCACAGTGCCTAGCAATAATATAATAGCTGTTTAATAAATATCCATTGATTGATTGGTTGATTTGATTCCAATAATGAGGATGATAAAAGGCACAAAATATAAAGTAACATAACAAAGGGAGTGGTGTCCAGAAATTAATAGTTACAAATAACCAGTAGGGGAAGGAAGAGAATGTGTTTAGTCTCAGAAACAATGTGAAAGATAACAATAAAAGCCTTTGTCTTTATTTTTTTTGAAAAATTAAGAATTAATAGAGGCAAACAAGATCCACACAGTTCAATTTGGTTTCCATCTTTCCTGTCAAACACAAAGCATATTTTTTAGCATGGAAGAATAGAACAGAGGGGAAATAGAAGGGAGAGAAATTAAGTCCAAGATGAGCTAGGAGATAGTATGATGATATCTAGCTGAGGTAATTTGAAGGCATTGTTTTGGATTAATCACATTTTGAGGTGTTCAGAGAACTTAAGCTGTAACAGTAGAGTTCATAATCTTTGAGTAACAGGTATATAGTGTTAAATATTTAATAATTGGCTCTCTGGGGTAGTGGTGGAAGGGAAATGTATGCATGATGTTCTTTTAAATTTAGTTTGCACTATTAACATTTTGCCCATCACTTTCTTAAAACAAGACAATCAATAAAGCAATAAGTCAATCTTTCATTCACAGTATTTGCTGATTTCTGAGGTATAAGTGTTTCCAACTGAAAATTTAACAGTTGATATTCCTGAGACATTGGAGATACATCAGGCATATATCTGTATAAAGCAATACAGGTGCTGGAAGACTAGATACAGGTAAATGTCTTAATTTTCAAAAGTGGAAAGAAAGTAGATTTTTCAAAGTTGAAAATAATTTCATATAAATTCCCACTAAAATTATGGGATGAACTATGAAATAGATTTTTTTCTAAAGTTGAGAAAGAGAAACAATGATTTTTAAGAACCAGAATCATACTTAATGATCAGGGATTATAAGAAAATGTTCATCATTTCCACATTTTATTCCATCTAGTCAGAGCATGGGAATGCTATTAGCATAGTCTATCTTCATTTTAGCAAGGCATATCTCACAATAATTGTGTCTTCCTGGAAAAGATGGAGAAATGTGCACGTGTTAATAGTATAGCTATATGGGGAGGTGAAAGACTGGCTTGATTAATATTAAGGGTGATTTACTGAGAACCTTCTAGAGCTGGGTGCCACAGATATCGGACAGAAATCTTTCTTGTTAAATATTTCTATTAGTAATTTGGATAAAGATATCACATTTATCTACTTTATGAGGAATATAGATATGACTGAAATAAATAATTGATTGAATTATAGGATTAGGATACTAATTTAATTCAAATTAAAACTACGACCAAAATACAAGACAGAAGTCAGCAAAAAAAAATGTTGCCTTGTCATTATATATAGAAGTCTCAAAAACTTTCCAATGTAATTATGAGTCAGTGATTTGACTGGACTGGCAAAAAAAGGTGACTTGATTTTAGAGAGTAAGGTAAATGTGGCTATTCTACTAATCAAAATTTTGTGTCCTGGTTACTACATTTTAAAAGATAGTGGAAGTGTATCAGTAGAGGTAGCTAGCATGGCAAAGGGATTCAAAACTATGTCAAACATATATATGACTGAATAACTAGGAGCATTTAACATGGAGAAGGGAATGAAGGAGAAATAGTGACTTCTGAATTTAAAGGAATTGCCTGCAGAAGTGGGATTAGGCTCATAATGAGCAATTCTGTCTAGCAAGTAGAACAAGGACCAAGAGGTAGAAGTGATAATAAAGTGGATTTCAGTTTAATACAAAGATACTCTTCTTAAAATTAGTTTTATAACAAAGGAGTAAGGATAAGATGCCTGTCACTGATAATGTTCTAACATGGATAAGCTGTAAGATGGAGATGAGATGTTTGCATTGTAATCACTCATATTTACAAATCTTTTTAAGGTTTGTAAATTCTAGCTTCTAGGGTACCTTCCAAATTTAGAATTCTATTGTTTTAGAAAGAATATAAATGAGCAAACAAAAACAGAGCAGGGGAAAAAAAAACACAGAAAGAGAGATAGGAAAAAGGAAAAAAAACAATTCCCTATGATAATTTTTTCTATATAAAGTTAATGTTATGAAAATCTGCTTTACTATGCATGTCCAAGAATATCTTGCAATAAAAGTGGAGTGTCACTAATAGCTTTAGAAGGCACTTATTTCCCATTGTTCAGTGATACCCCAAGTTTAATGCTTTATATGGGATAATTGTTAATATTTTCCAGTTACTATAAATAGACATGAATAGATTAAATAAAACAACTTGGCTGGACTTTCACTGAATGTCTTAATTTTTTTTGGCATGTTTTCATGGGAGAAAAAAGAGATCATGGCTAGAGTAGATATGCATACTAAATTCAACATTTGATGAGGTCTTGAGTCATGTTATAATTAATACACATAAAACTGCTATCTATATAACCAACATCCTTTTGGAAAGTTATAAGTTTTTTTTTTCATATTCTAACACACTGCAGGAATGCCTGATCTGTGGCATCCCTAATGTCTCAATATTTCTAAACAATGAACTATAAACATTGGGAAGTCTGAGGTGGAACATCTGGCAAAACTAGAGGAAGTTTTAAAGAGACTTGCTAAAACAGGATTATGTCTCAAATTAAATAAATATGTGCTCCAGGACATAGAGGGGATTTATTTGGGTTACAATATAAATATTTCAGGGATTTATCCAAAGATAAAGTACAGACCGTAATACAAGCACTAGCCCCATGTAATATAATCAAATGAAAATCTTATTTGGATATCTTTGATTGTTATAACCTATTTTAACTAACTCTGGTGACTCTGTTAACAATGTTCCATATTTTTTTTAACCTAAAATGTATTGGCATAGAAATCAGTCATTATAAAATATAATTTTACTACTCATTGTAATTATCTGCCAACTCAGAGATCTACTTTTTTATCTTTATACAATCTAAGAAAGATCTATTCTAAAGAGCTATCTGTTGAAATATATATGAAAGGAACAGACAGATCTTCAAAAATGATTTTTTTATAGTAGTCTACATCTTCATGGTAATATTGACCTGAGGACAGGTATAGGACTTTGGATTTCATAGGGAAATCTAAGGTGAAGAAACTCCCTTTATCAATGCAGGTTGGTGTCTTCTCTGCAATATATAATTTTTTTTTTTTTTTTTTTGCTTTTTGGAGGGTAGTTGGGGTTAAGTGACTTGCCCAAGGTAACATGGCTAGTTTTTGTGTTAAGTGTCTGAGGCTGGATTTAAACTCAGGTCCTCCTGACTTCAGGGCCTGTGCTGTATTCATTGTGCCACCTAGCCACCCCTGCAACATATAATCTTAAGAGGTATTTAGAGTATTGAGAAGTTAAATGTCTTGAGAAGTTAAATGATCATATGGCTAATATATATCAGAGGGAGAACTCAATCACAATTCTTCCTGGCTTTGAGATCAGCTCTCAGTCATTGTATGACGATAGCACTTACGCAGTCATGTAAATGACTAAAATGAAAATAGATGAAAAGATGTATTGTGCATATGGTTTGTTTAGTATATAAGAAAGGCTTTTGCTCAATAGAAGAAAACATGTTTTAAAGATTCTTTTCCAAGTAACTGTCTCTTTTGCATATATTGATATCTTCATATTTGTGACTACTGAGATACTTCTCTCTTCAACTGTCCATTGATTATTAACTTAAGCATAGGGAGTAAGAAGTTTGCTAAAGGTCATCCATATGTCAGAGAGCATGTTCTCCACAGGGTCCAAATGATAGAGGAATTCCCAACAAACAGTGAGGTTTTCCAGATGGTTTTCCTGGCTGATGGCATGCAGCTATTGCATTGACCACTACAAAGCCTGCTCGATAAGATCCATGTTTACTCAAAAAAAGGTTCAGTCTTGTAATCTATATTTGAAAAATAAAATTTGTAGCCAAGTCCATTAGGTCCATCCAAAGATCACTGGGCCCAGAACTGAATAGGAGAAAAAAACATTGACTAGACTTCTTTTGAGTAATGTTACAATGAATTTGATGATCCCAAGATGCTCTATGTTACAGAAACCCAACTTTTTAATGCAAATTCATGGTCATGGATTTGAGAACTCCAAATCTCTAGAGTTAAAATTTCAGATAGTCCAAAATACTGTGTTTGTATAGAATACATTTCATGTAAACCAATGTATTTCTGGTGATTACTCATCTTCAGGAAAAGGTATAAGTTGTCAAAGACTGGAATAAGAGATGGGCTTGTAGCCATAAGGAGATATAAGAAATGGGCACATTTGGTAGCAATACTGTCTTTACAAAAGACTTAGAGGATGACTTTTATCTTGCAGAAGACTGATGGGTTATGATCTGTACTGATAGGGGAAAAACATACGTGAATGCAAACATAGATCCACTTAAGTATTTCTTGTCTCAATCATTCTATATTTTCTGATCACCTTTTGTCTTTATTCACCCTTCCTAAGTAAGCTAAACTCAAACCAAAACCCAAGAGGGAGCTCAGAAGGTAGTATTTACATATTCTATATGAGCCAGAATCTTATCTTAGAACTTTTTCATCATAGGTCCTTTGAAGTGGTATATGTGGAATATAAGCAGATTAATGAACAAGTTCAGTAGTCTTAGTTAAGCATCATTTCTTTGTCACATTTACTGTCAAGCCATACCCAATTCCAAAATCATAGATTCTCTTGAGATCACTGACTCCCTTATCTTGGTTACTCATACTTAAATCATTGGTCTTTTAGCCTGCTATTTCAAGTGCACATGCATACTGCCAACCCACTCCAAGCAGTTGCTAACTATTTCCAAATCAAACCAAATCAACATACATCAGTTCCGAATTCATAGCAATATTGATTTTATAGAATTTCTGGTACTTGTTTAACAGGGCACCCCTGCTACTATAGGAGGTGAATATGAAATACTTCTTTTCTCAGAAACATCTCCCCCTTTTCTGCTCACTTATCATCAAAAGATCTCAAGCTTCTACCATGCATGCTTGTTAGTAATATACAATATTGGTTAGATAGGTGACATGAGTCTATTGTCCCTAGTACTCCAGAGACTATGACTGGTAGATCACTTGAGTTTGGCTTAAAGCAGATTGGGTGTTTACTCTAAATCCAGCAACATTATGTTGAGCCTTGGGAAGAAGAGCACTAGGTTGCCAAAGGAAGGAAGAACCAACCAGTCAAAAATAGATCAGGTTAAAGCTTCTATGCCAATAAATATTGGAATCAAACCAGTGAATGGCCACTGAACATCCGTCCTTGATGAGATAGGGTGTCCATATTCACTCTACCCTCAAAATGCAATGCACAATGTTAATAAAGAGCAGACACTTAAGATCAATAAATGCAAAGAAAAGTGAGGAATTAGGCCCCTTACCTGGATGTTTCAATCTCAATATCAATTTAAATGCTGAGAAAATTAATAGTTAATAATAATGCTTGACATGAAGTATTTTTATAATTTTGCAAAGCTGTTTACACACACACACACACAGACATATATATTTACCTTTGATTTTCATAATTATCCCATGAAGTTAATGCTACAGGAGTTATCAACTCCATAACACAGATGAGGAAATTGAGTCTGAAAATAGGTATGTAACATGCCTAGGCCCCTATTACTCCTAAGTATTTGATTAAGTTTTCAAACCTAGGTCCTTCCAATTCCAAGGACCAGTACATTGGACTTCCTAGAAAAAATGATTTAGCTTTAGTTTTACTTTTTACTCTAATAAGACAAAGTTTTGACTCATTTTAAAAATCAATTATATTGTAAGCTCCTTGAGAGCAAGTACTATCTTTTAGCTCTCTTTATTTTGAATCCCCAGTGCTTAGCACAGTGCTTTCCATACAGTAGACACTTGCTAAACATTTGTTTGCATTGATCTTTAAGAATCTGTACCTAGGCTCTCAACTTTATTTTTTAAAAAAAGAACAATCACAGTTTTAGTTATTGGCTATTTTTTAAATATAAAATTTTGAAAGTGCTGAAGACTGACTTATAAGTGGCTTTTAATTCACTGCGAAATGGACTAATTGGCATGATTCTCAGGCAAGGGGAAAAATAATTAAAAGCTTTCTGCAATATCCATTGGACTTCGATTGACTAGATTTTAGTAGAAGATCACACATTAACAGTATGGACTAGAATGTTGGTGTTTTGTCTGGGCTATCTCCAATTACTGTCCTTTTGTTTGTACAATGGCATCTCTTTTGAACAGGCACTAAACTTGTTCATAAGCAGAGAAGTCAACTGTTTATATGTGGGTGATTTTAGAGCTTTTAAGAAAGCATCTTCATAACTTTTTAAAAATCCTTGTTAATTTGTCTGTTTATATGCTGTTTGAACACATTTGGTTCTGAATGATATGCAGATACTTTTATAAAATAATCATGTTGATACATTGAAGACCTAAAATTTCACTTGGTTGGTAAATCCATAAATGCATATTACAATCTAGCCATAACATAGTCTTCAAGAGGTAGTAGATTCAGTGACTTGTCCATTGTTCACACATCTAATAAGTAAGAAAACAGTATCTGGCAACTGTAGAAATTTTTGTAATTTTCAAGTATCAAATAGGATGCAACTTGAAAAAAAAAGAGTTGATTTTTCTTAAGGTGATCAATATCTTTAAATAATCAGTCATTACAATAGTTAGGAGCTAGATCTGTTTTGCACATTGAGAAAGCAAACTACTTGTATACTGATTTGGAAAAGACACTCCCTAAGGTTAACACTGCAACAACAGCAAAGATTTAAAACCTCTCTCTCCTTCCCTAGTGACTAAATGTCTGTAATTGCCAATTTTCTGCTTAAATGTAGCTCTGGAAAATTATATAATCCAGTGCAATTGTTCTGAGGGAAAGTAGAGGACAAATGAGAGGGTAGACACACTCCCACATCCTCTAGTAATCTCCCAACCCCCACAGAATGCTGAAATGAATAAATTTCTTATCAACACCCTAGGAGAAAGATGGAGCAAATGGTACTGATTCACCATAAGAATAAATGGAGTTGAAACAGATTCATTTGAATTGGTCTAATAAAAAGAAGTTCCTTAATCTATGGCCTGTCTTCTCCACTTCTAAAGTCTACTTTGGGGGATCTCAGACTATGGGGAGCATGTCCAAAAGCATTAAGAATAGGGATATGTGAAGATGGTGGCATAGAAGCAAGAGAATTCTGTGAGCTTCTCCCATAACCACCTCAAATACTTATGAAATATGACTCTAAACAAATTTTAGAGCTCCAGAACCCACAAAAGTACAGAGAAACAAAGCTCCCACTGAAGGCAGCCCAGCAAGTGAGATGGAAAGGGCTCATTGCAGGGGACTAGGAACCAAGACCAGTTGCAGCTTCAGCCCCAGGGCTGCCAGGACAAGCTGTGGCTGGAGCATTTTGGAGAGTGGATCACAGGCAGGTATGGCAGTTTCCAGAATTATCAACCCATAAGAACCAAAGACAAAGTGAAAGGTCAGTCGAACTTGGCTAAATTTTGGGGAGAAAAGCAGGATCTAGCAGCTTCTACATTAAGGGATTGAAGGTCCTAGAATATGATATTCCAGAATTCAAGGGAGCTAGGATTAAAACCAAGAATCACCTACCCAGCAAAACTGAGTATAATGTTTCAGGGAAAATGTAATCTTTCAATGAGGTGGAAGACTTTCAAACATTCTTGTTGAAAAAAACATAACTGAATAGAAAATTTGACATTCAAATACAAGAAGCATGAGAAGGTAAACATGGAAAGGAAATTATAAGGAATTTATCAAAGTTGAACTATTTACATGCCAACATGGAAAAACAACAATTGTAACTTATGAAACTTTTCTCAGTATGAAGATAGTTGA
>JAQQSV010021174.1:0-10842 GCA_028646515.1 Pseudochirops corinnae
TGGCCCGCTCAAAGCAAAAAGAGTTCGCAGCCGCAGCCACTGCCTCTGACGCCACTTCCAGTCTGCACCGCACGGAGACTAGCTTGGTTCCGGCGTTCTCTTGCTCCACCCCTTCCTGTTATGTCAGCAAGCTCAAGGGCATGGAAGATCTTCAAAACCCAGTATCGTTACATATGTGTATTTATTTATACATTGTGCACATTTATTACTATATTACTATATTATATTTATATATATAATTTATATATATTATATATTTATATGTATATATTATATATGTTTATATATAATATATGATTTATATATAAATTACATAATTTACAAATATATAAATTATATAATTTACAAAGTATTCATAAATGTTTTAAAATATGAGATAAATATGAAATAGTACTTGATTCTACAGTCATTAGAGAGAGAGACATACGCTAGAATTTATTAAGATAGGGGCAGAATTATGCTTTAGGGAAAATCAAATGCTTCAGCAGCTATGCAGAGGATACAAGGGAGAGGAAAGAAAGTTGAGTCAGAGAGACACTAATAATTAAAATATAGCTAATATTTCATAGAACACTTTCAGATTTGTAAAACAATGTGCATATTACTCCATTTGATCCTCACCACAACTCTGTGAGGTGGTTGCTACTATTTTACAAATCCAAAAAGTGAGGATGGGAGATAGAGTGACTTATCCAGGGTCATATACTTAGTAAGAAACTGAGGTTGAACAAGGCTGGGTGAACTTGTTGTAGGTCTCATAATAAGTAAGCAACTGAGGTGAGATTTTCAACTTGAGGTAGCCCTAATTCCAAGTCCATTGTTACTCAATGTATCATCTAGTTGTCTTTTGCTATGATGATAGCTCAGGTGAGAATTAACCTGGTCTGAACTAGGATGGTGCTATGTTATCAGCAATAAGAAGACAAATGTATCAGATATTATTGAAGTAGAAACAATTATATTTGGCCACTAGATAAATGGAATGGGGGAAATGAATTTGGATGACTAGAAGGATGCTGGTGCCCTTAACCATAATAGGGAAGATAATGCAATGAGATATATGGTGAAGATTACTACCTATTCGTATTGACCCATCACATGTGACTCATTTTGTGCTATATGAAACCAAAAGTCAAGGGATTCATACAATCATCATTGGCTCAGAGTACATAATGGCTGCCTGTTGTACCTTTGAGGCTATGCTGGAGTTAGGGATAGAGTGAGTTTTCCTAATGGCACCAGCCCAATTCTCTCTGTGAATTCATTAGTAGTGGTTAGGCTGTGACTTCCCAGAAGTGCTGATGCCTTTCTCAGAAGCTGAGTACTTGTAGAGTACTGGAAGATATGGATAGCTAACATTTATATGGTGGTTTGAGGTTTGCAAATTGTTTCACATATGTTAACTCCCATGTGACTATATTAGATACTAATTCCATGAAAGACTATTTTGCAGGGATGATGGGATGTGACCCATCTGCCCATTCTTTGATTGGTTGACAAAATATACCTTGGGATCAGGCTACATCCCATCCCCAAGTGATCACAGTGCCTACTCTGGGGATCATTGCCACAAGCAATAGAAAATCATTTATCAAAATAAAATTAATTTAAAAAACAATAGGGAAGCAAGGAGGTGATGCTTTTCCAAGTTTGCAAAGTGGTTTTTCTGGGCAATTAAACTGAACATGCTCAAAAAAATAAATGTTTAACTTTTGGATCTCGTCACAGTGAGGCAGGATACCAGGGGTTTTTTAAATCTAAACCAATAGAGCAAAAACTCTAGAAGATCCTACACATTTGGAAAAGATTCAAGTAGGTAGTTGGTAACTAACCATGTAACTTTCATTGAGAAAAAAACTAAATAAGTCATAGACGTTTTTCCTTAGAAGACTATCAGGTGCTGAATACCCATACAGACACATGCTTCCACACAATATTCATACATATACGTGCATATATGAAGAATGTGCATATATAATCACATACGTAAATGTCTATACATGCATGTAGCTATATGCATATATCTACATACCAAAGCAGTTAGTGATGATTGCTTGTTAAGATATGGAAAAGTTGTTATTTGTATCATTGCAGGGGGTGCCCACAGCATAAATCTGCTGAAATTTTAAAATACTGATTTGTATGTACCAAATGATTGCAATAGGAATGACTGAAGGGAGAGACATCAGATAGGAGGCTACTGAAATAGGAGCACGATGAAATTGCAAAGATCTGAATGAGTTATTAAGGGTACTTACCCATGGACAAGGAAAGAATGGTAAACATGAGAAATGTTGCCAAGAAACTCTAGGACCTGTTGCCTGGTTATTCTATGCACAGTAAGTGAAATGGAAGAGTCCCTGGGATGAAGGCAATGCAAGGAAGAGCTACTCAACTCTATTTTATTTCTGTTTCTTCTGCCAGGAAGAATAACTTTTAGACTAGAAATTACAAAACAGTCCAAATCTCCAAAAAGTAGATGATATGGAACCAAAACCCAAGACAAGTAAGGAGATGGTAAGAGAATACCTAGCTGTACTTGATGAATTCAAGTTACCAGGAGTCTATCAACTATAATGTGCTGAGTTTAATTTCAATTTCAGTCAAAAAAAAAAAAAGGAAAATAAAATTAAATATAGAATGTCCTAATGAGATAATTAGTGAATGCCTAGGAAAAGACACAGCAAACACTAAGAGACAGCATAGTTTTATCAAGAATAAGCCATGACAGACTCCTCTCATTTCCTTTTACAACAATTATTAGATTGGTGAATCAACACAATGTTGTTGATTATATTTTCTTGGATTTCTGCAAAGTATTTGGCCACATTTCTGGTGAATAACATGAGGAGATGTTAACTAGATTGCAGAACAGTTGAGTGGAGTTGCCACAGGTTGAATCACTGGACCCAAAGACTAGTTATTGAAATGCTGATGCTAACTTAGAGGAGATTCCCCACTGCACTCCCCAAAGGTTTGGCCTTGTCCATATGAGCTTCAATATTTTTATCAATTACTTGAATAAAGGAATATATCATGTGTTTATTAGATTTGTGGATGAAATAAATTCTAGAGGTATAGGTTAACTTTGAATGATAGACTGTATCCCAGAGATCTAAATGGGCCAAACCTCAGAAGATGATATTGATTAAAGATAAATATAAAATCCTACAACGGAAATCAAGCAATTTCAAAAGCATAGAATTGGGGAAAGAGATTTGAGGGTTGTAATGAATTTTAAGAATGATCTGAATTAATTAAATTTGGCAGTTACCAATGTTAATGTGATCTTGGGGTGCATTATGTAGTAAAGTATGAAGACAAAAGGTAATAGTTGGTTGTGCTACAGTCTAGTGAGACCGTATTTGGAGTGTTCTGTTCAGTTCTGCCCACAACATTTTAAGAAGGACATTGATAACCTGAAGACAATCAAAAAGTGAGTAACTAGTTTAGTGAAAGGTACACCATGCCATATAAACATTATTTGAAGGAAGTGGAATTGGTTTCCACATGAAAAAGAAGCTTTGGAAAGGACATGTGTCAGATATCTGAAGTGCTATAATGTGGAAGAGGGATTGAATCTGTTTAAAAGATTTAAAAATTAATTTTTAATTTTTTAAAAATTAATTTAAAAATTAAAAGATTAAAGGAAAGATTTAAAAGGTAATAAAATTAAATTTCCAATAATTTTATCACAGGACAAAACTAGACACAAGATGGAAGATTTGTGGGCAACAGAAATGCAAATTTCTTAACAAAGATGGTCATGTGTGGAATGGGCTGCCTAGGGTGGTAGTCCTGGGCAACTCATTAAAGATTTTCAGGTGAAGACCAGTAGAATGTGAACTCCTTAATGTACTAAATGTGAGTTCCTTAAGGGCAGAGAATTACTTTGTTTTCACTTTTGTCTTTGTATCCTTAGACTCTCTTTGGGTAAGTTCTGGATGTTTGTTGAACATGAAGAAGGCTTTTAAATGTTCATGGAACGAAAATGAAAGGATGGATGTCTACTTGACAACAATGTTGTAGAATAAATTCTTGATCTGATACAATTGGGACTAAAATGACTCTGTTATCTTTTTAAAATCTAAGATTCTTTGACTCGGAAAACTGACTAAGCTCTGTTAAGAATGGCAGTTTGTAGAAAGGTGCGAACACTGTTGTGATTTCAGTGAACTTGAGCTACTAAGCAATGTAGAAAACTACTAAGCTATGTAGAAAAGCAATAAGATTGGCAAAATGAAGGCATTAGCAGAATATTAAGGAATTAAAGAAAGAACAGAGGTTATGCAAGAATGAATTTTAAAGTAGAATAAGGTACTTAAAGATAGCCAATCTCCTTATTTTGTACCAATCACCCAGATAAGCCTACTCCAGCTTGACGTAATACCTTTTTTTCTATGGAGTCCTGTCTTCCAACAACCCTGAGAAGTGAGGAGAAGTAAAATGAATCCCTCACATCTCTAGAATGCTTTGATGGTCTGCACAGCAAGCTATCCAAAAGTGGAGTGGGTGCCTCTACCGGATTTCCTTCTGGCTGAGAATGGATGGCAGTTTACTAAGTAGTTCATAAGAGGGCTTCTCTTTTTCGAGAATAGTTTGGACTGAATAGCTTAACCTCATTTGTGTTCTCCATTGTCTAATATAAATATGACTGCTTTGATCAATTAATAAAAAATTATTAATCGTTTACTATGTATCAGGTACTATGCTAAATTCTGGAGATACAAAGAAAGGTAAAAACAATTTCTGACTTCAAAGAGCTCACCTTCTAATGAGAGAGACAGTATGAATATAACTGGCTATATACCAGATGTATATAGAGTAGTTAAAATGTTTTGTCAGAGGGGAAGGCACTAGCAGATGGGGCTGGGAATGGAAAGGAAGGCCTTCTATACTAGGTAAGTTTTGAGCCAAGCCTTGAAGGAACTCCGGAAAATCAGGAGGATTAGATGAGCAAGGAGAAAATTTAGATATGAAGAAGAGCCAGTACAAAGGTAAGGTGAGTAAGAGGTGGCTCGCCATGTGCAAGAAACAGGAAGAAGGCCAGAGTAGCTCATTCACAGAGTGTGTGGAAGCAATGGAAAAAGTGAGGACCAGCTAAAGTGCACATCAATCCAAAGCTCTTCATTAGCAGACATTTGGAACTGTAATCTCTTGGCAGCTAGGTGGTAGAGTGGTTAGAGTGCAGGACTCAGAATCAGGAAGACCTAAATTCCAATCTTGCCTCAGAAACATAATGTCTAACTATAGATAAGTCAATTGCCCTCAGTTTCCTAATCTGTCCAGTGAAAATAATAACATCATTTTAGCAGTAGATGTGAGGATCTCATGAGAAATTTGTAAAACAATTTGCAAAATGAAAAGTGCTATATAAATGCTCTCTATTAATCCAGATCCTTTTAATTCTGATATCAGGGCTCTATGGAATCTATATTTTCTCTCACAACAACTAGTCTTTATGTAAATCTTTAAGTTAAAAAGCACTTTCCAGGAATAATTTCGTTTGACCCTCACAAGTATTCTGTAGAGCAAAGCAATGTTTTGTTTTGTTTTGTTTCATTTTCCATGTCCCTAAACAATGAAAATGGTGCTTATTCTCAAATATGGACAAAGCCATTCATTCCACAAAGGTCCATATCGGTTGAGACAATTGTCTCCTGCATGAAGATTGCCACCCTTGTTAGAAAGCAACCTCAGTCATTCCATAGAATATCATCAGGTTGTTTTAGGATGTTCTGACCATCCTACTAAAGTACCAATACTCTGAATTATTTTCAACTCAATAATCTCCTCTTTAAAAAGTTTTTGTATTGCAACTTTCTGAAAAGTTCCCCGTGTGTGTTCCAGAATGATTAGAACTTACTGGATAAAAAGGTGACTCTGGAGAGCTCTCCAGATCTAGCTCCAAGTTGGCAAGTGGTCAGAAGCTCTCACTCTAGGTAATTAGACTTAAAAGCAGATTAGAGTTCTCTTCTCAGTGACAAAATTTGGAAAAAGAGCCTAGTCTCTTTAAATCAAGTCCCAGGCTTGATCCCTGATGTACTGATTTTTATCCCTCAATTATGACACATCTCTCCATGATCTGGAAAAATTAGAAAGGCATGAAGGGTATGTCTTTTCCCTTTTTTCTATTACCATGTAATAGCAATAGACCCCTTAATAGCATCATTGCTGAGTTTTTCTTCCCCTTTCATGGTTTTATCTCTTCCAGAACAAGTTATATCAGACAACAGGCAGAATTTGGACATCCTAGCATTTATAAGGGAGCCTATAGTGGCCAACACATGGTTGGAGGAGCAACAGCTTTTGATGATGCATAATTGATCACCTAGCAATTCAGCCATATTTGGGTTTTACTGTGGTGCCAATGAAGAGGGAAAGAAAAAGAGAGATAGAGACAGAGAGAGAAAGAGAGATCCAAAGGGCATAAAATGCTGTCATCTGGTCATGCTGTGTAAACTGCTATAACTTCCTCACTGGTGATTCCTTGTGTGATAATGGAACTCTGAAATAATATTAGAGGGTATGTGAAAGATCTATGGCCAATTTAGTCACTGAAGCAAGGCTCAGAATCTCTGGGTTAAGGCTGCAGAGGGAGATGACTTGCCATAAGATGAGCTGACTGGAACTCTGAGAAATCTATGCTTCAGTGCCTCTGAGAAGAGCCAAGAGCTATGTGTACATTCTTGGGGGAGAACAGAATCCACAAGGCAGATGCCAGTGGCTGCAGATTTTCAGTTTGGAGTCTAATGACTGATTTGATGGCAGCTCTGTTAATTTTTCAAAAGCAATTCTGGGGACTGCTCTTCAGCAGTCCTTGTAAACCTAGGAATTCACAGAGAGGTCAGGCTAGCTGGGGCACTGAACTTGGTTCTGAGAAAAGGAATCATAGGATTATAGTTTTAAAGTTTCAAAGGACTTTTAAGATCATCTTGTCCAACTCCCTGCTTTTATAAAGGAAAGAAATAAAAATGATGGTAAAGAACTTAAGTTACTACCTCTGGTCTTAAGAATCCAGGTCACCTGAATAAATCCAGCACTTTTTTTGTGATGATGGGCAAGTCACTTAACGTCTTTGAAAAGAAATTCTCTCAACTGAAAAATAGAGATGAGAATATCATAGGGTCACCGATTTTGAAGTTAAAAAATATTAAAATGAGCCTTCCTCATTTTATAGATGAAGGAAACGAGACTTTGATATTTGAAGTGGTTCAAAAAGGAGGTGGAACAGTGGATGGAGTGCTGAACCTGTGTTTTTATCTGGTTTCAAACATCAGCTATGTGATTCTGGACAAATCACTTATCCTCATCCTTTCTGTTTCTCTTTAACTATAAAATAGAAAAAAAAAATATACCCTCCTCCCAGTGCTGTTGTGAGGATCAAGAGAAATAATATTTGGAAAGCACTATCTGAATGAGGCATGTTATTTGTCTAAGATTGTGCTAATAATGAGTGGTGGACTGAATATCTAAGGTTCTTTCATTCCAGATCTAGTACTTTTCCTCAAGTACTAGCCTTCCTCTTACCATGTGTCCAAGAATGTAAGGAAAATGCCTTTAAAATATATTGAGTCACTAAAGAATTTGGAATTATTATTCTATGAGAGAAAAGGGGCAGAGTGGATAAAAGCTAATAATTTAACCAAGGAAGATGCTAGGTTCTCATCCTGTCTCTAACACATGCTGGATGCATGAACTCTCAGTGCCACTTACCCAGGCAATTCTCAAATTTCATAAAGTATTGAACAGTTGATCATCTTCATTGGTGGAGGAATTTTTTTAACCAGAAGTTTCTTATTCTGATTAAATCATAGGCCTACTCCTATATATTAATATGGAAAGACACACATAGAGAGAATGTTGAAATAAATAGCTCCTTATTCTAAAGATGAAAAATAGAATACTCAATTTCCAAACAAGGTTTGGTGTTGATTTTTTTGAAGACTTTTTCTATGGTGCTAAATACAACTTCTCTCTTTCTGAACATTCCTTTGACCAAAAAATACAATTATATACTGATTTAGAGGCAGCTATATGGTATAGTATACAGAGCCACAAGTCTGGAGTCAGGAAGACCCCCCCCCCCCCCTCCTGAGTTTAAATCTGGCCTCAGACACTTACTAGTCGTGTGACTCTGGGCAAGTCATCTGACCCTGTTTGCCTCAGAATTCTCCATTGTAAAATAAGCTAGAGAAGGAAATGGCAAACTATTCTATATCTTTGCCAGGAAAACCTCAAATGGGGTCATAAAGAGTAAGATATGACTGAAAAATGACTGAATGAGTATAATTTGCATGCCAAAAATTTAAATAGCTGAAGGAAATCACTTCAGTGAAAACATGAAGCCTTACCTGTCAGTCACATTGGCTTGAATGATTTTTTCCTATATTTGATCACATAGCTAGAACCATAAGTCAAAATCCCTTCATCCTAGAACAGGGTGGGCAATCTTGGTTGAAGAAGAAAATTATATACGTGTGCTGCAGAGGGATGAAAGGCCGAAAGTGTTGGGAAAGTGGTAGTGCATTGGGAGGATAAGGCAGTGACAGAGAAGAGCACAGCCCAATAACTGGCTTATCTGTATCTGGAAGAATGTATATCATCATGTACCTGTAAGAAGTTGGGAGAGAAGAGAGGAGTGTCCCTGGGAGAGTGACTCCATGGCAAAGTAATCCCGGGGATCATAACTGGTGAGGAGGTGGTACTTGAGGAAGTTTTCAAAGAGCACTGGGGGTGGAGTGAGGAGAGAAAGGGAGCTCCTGTTTTCCAATTAAGCTGATGATAGACCACAAACCACCAGGATTGTGATCTCCATGAGATTCAAGGAAAGAAATGGATAGGACACTGTTCTTTGAGTCAGAAAGTCCTGGGTTCAAAAACTGCCCCAGATACTTAGTAAAGTTGTAACCCTGGTCAATCACTTAACATCACTGTAGCTCAGTTTCCCCATCTGTAAATTGAGAAGGTTGAGAAGGTTGCATATGGTGACATCTAAAGGCTCTTCTAGCTCTATGATTCTAAGCCTATGGTCTAATGATGAGTATATTCCATATCTGTTACCTGGGTTAATGTTCCAGGGATCTTCTCTAGGGCAAAGTTCTGCTTTATTTATTTGTTTGTTTACTCCTCTTTGGAACATAGATCAAATTTAAAAAGGTCTCAGAATTTATCTAGACCAATTATCTTAAATTAAAAATGAGTGTAATGATATTTGAGGAAGTTAAATAACTTGTTCAAGGTAACATATGTGCTAAGAATCAGAGAGCAGATTGGAATCAAGATCTTCAGACTCCAAAGCAAATATTCTTTCCACTGTACCTCAACTGCTTCCTAATTATTAAGTAAAGGCAGAGCCAAGATTGATGAGGAAAAGCACAAACTTGGCATGGGCTTCAGCTCCAACCCCTTCTAATACCTGTAAAAAAAATTACTCTAAACAAATTTTAAAGCTATAGAACCCACACTGACAGAGAGAAACAAATCTGCCTCTGAAGGCAGCTTGGCAGGCTGATAGGAAAGGTCTATTGCAATGCACTGGGAGCCCAAGGTAGTTCCTCATGAACCATGGTTCCAGTCCCAGGGTGCCCCAGGGTAGCCTAGACTGACCAGAGCAGACTTCAGGAGAGTGAATCACTAGCAGTTGTGGCAGTTTCCACACTTCTCAACCCATAAACACCAAAGAGAAAATAAAAGGTCAGTGAGGAACTCTCTTGGAAGAATGAAGGAAGAGCTTGGTCTGGCCCATGCCCCCAGGACCAGAAGTGGCAGAGGTTCATTGGCTGCAGCTGCTGCCACATGGCTGCTTCCAGAACTCCTGGCCTGCAGATTGCAGGCAGACCAAGCAACCATTCATAATCACTCTTGCTTTGACCTGCTTGAATCTGGATTGTGGTCTTGGGTGGTGGTCCTGGGGTATGTGACCAGTGTGCCAGAACTTGTGGGGACTATAGAAATGGCACCCAAATAATAGCTCTGGTAGCTATGAAAACCCCAGTGATTTGGGACAAAGCTCTCTTCATTCTGGAAGCAGTTCTACCATGGCAAAGAGCTCAAATGTCAAGTAATTGGCTGGCAAGATGAGCAAGCAGAGGAAGCACAATCAGACCACACCATGCTTTTTTGGGCACAAAAAGTATAGAACTGGAGTAGGACAACAAAGTAAGAACTCCTGCACCAAAAGCTTCCAAGAAAAATATGAACTGACCGCCATGGAGGAGCTCAAGAAGGATTTTGAAAATAAAGTAAGAGGAGTGGAGGAAAAACTGAGAAGAGAAAGGAAAATGATGCAAGAAAATCATGAAAAGCAAGTCAACAGGCTGCTAAAGCAGACCCAAAAAATACTGAAGAAAATAACACCTTAAAAAGTAGACTAACTCAAATGGCAAAAGAGGCACAAAAAGCCAATGAGGAGAAGAATGCCTTAAAAAGCCAAATTTGCCAGATGGGAAAGGAATTTCAAAAATTCACTGAAGAGAATAATTCCTTTAAGATTATATGGCAGCAATTGGAAGCTAATGACTTTATGAGAAATCAAGATACCATAAAACAGAACCAAAAAAAATGAAAAAATAGAAGGCAATGTGAAATATCTCCTTGAAAAAAACCACTGACCTGGAAAATAGATCCAGGAGAGACAATTCAAAAATTATTAGACTACCTGAAAGGCATGATCAAAAAAAGAGCCTAGACACCATTTTTCAAGAAAAGTAATTTTATTTATTATCAAGCAAAATTGCCCTGATATTCTAGAACCAGAGGGCAAAATAGAAATGGAAAGAATTCACCAATCACCTCTTGAAAAAAATCCCAAAAAGAAAACTCCTAGGAAGATTATACCAA
>JAQQSV010021175.1:0-10842 GCA_028646515.1 Pseudochirops corinnae
AAAGAATGAGGACAAAGTGTGCTCCTCATTTCCTGACATAGAGCTGGTGGGCTTCAAATGCAAAGAGGGATATTTTTTTTGCTAGACTATGCAGGTATACATTGAGGAATTTTTAAAATTTGCTCAATGGGGAGGGGAATAGCTAGAGTGGCAGATTAATTAAAAAAACTTGTTATCTGAAAAATATTTTAAAACTATACTGCAATCAGTACAATAATGTAAATGGTTAATAATAATGGCTAATATTTATGTAAAGCTTACTATGGGTCAGGTACCATGCTAAGCACTTTACAATTATTATCCTTACAATGGATTCTCACAATTACCCAGAAGGTAGTTGTGGTTATTATCTCCATTTTGCAGATGAGGAAACTGACATTAAATGCCTTGCTCAGAGTGACATGGCTCAGAAGCATCTGAAGGCTGGATGTGAACTCAGGTCTTCCTAAATCCAGGCCTGGTTTTTATCTACTGAACCACCTAACTGTCCTAAATAGAGACCCACCTAAGTGGCAACAAAAGATCAAATATAATGGGCTATGTTACCACCATGTCATTATAGGTTTAAAAAACAAACACCAAATTGATGTAAAGTAAATTTATACAATAACACTAACATTATAAAGAAAAAAGTAATTTTGAAAAACTCAAGAACTCTGATCAATGCAATGGTCAACCCTACTTCTGGGGGCTGAAGATGAAGCAGGCTACCCTACCCGCCTCTAGAAAGAGAGATGAGGAACTCCATGCAGAGTGAATTATCCAGGTTTGGACACGGCCAGTTGCTTGGCTGTACATACTTGTTTTCTGTTATTGATGTTGTTGTTGTTCAAATGAATGAGGGGGAGGAGAAGAGTGGGAGGGAAAATCAATACCTGAATATAAAAATAAAAAATAATTGAAAAAAGAAAACATAAAAAAACTCCACTTAAACAGCAGCCCCAGAAGCCCCTGAGGAGTAATTACCAACTCCTTCTACTCTTCCCTTTTTAACTCTGCCCCTTACTGGCCCATGCTCTCTCTCTTATCAGATGGCATCTCTGGTTCTATTATATTAGGCTCTGTGAAATCAGTGACCCCTCACTTCCCAGAGCACCTAGCTTCCTCCTCTTCAGGAAGGGCCTCAAACCAGGTTTGAAGCTTTGATGAAAAGCTGCCTTTTCTTCTCTAACACTTTTCTATCCAACATCCTAACAAGGGACAGGCTTCCCTTCCTCTGCCTCAAATTCCTTTTTATCCCTTAGAAGCACCACTTCTCTTTCCAAAGAGAATCCTTCTCTTCTCTCCAAACATAGAATATGGACAAGTGTTCATCCTCTTTATCTTTATGGTTATCTCCTCCTCCAGGAGGGAGATCAGCCTTCACCAGAACACTGATAATAGTCCCTGGGCTGGGGTAGAAATACCAGCATCCAGCACTCACTCTACTCCCTATACTGGTGGAGATTTTCATCCCCCCTTTTTTTTGCAGACTTGTGTTTTTACACCTCAACCCTAAGCACCTGGTTAAAAATTTTACAGCCAATTATCACCTCTTAATTACTTGAGAACTCCTCTCAACTTATTTTCCTGATCTTGACAACTTCACTCCCACACCCATCTCCCCTTCAGCCTTGCACCACCCTTCCATCTATTTTGCCACTTTGCCCTGCCCATCAATCTCCTCTATCAATTTGCTTACTGCAGAATTGTTCCACTTACCTTTTCTTATCTTGCCCTGACTTGCCCAATACCTTTTCCTTGTCTTTCTCAAATCTTGGTTCTAGTGAGTTATTGAGTCCTTCTTGGTCTTCCTTAATCCTTGTATATCCTTATTTGTCTTTGGGCCTAGTTTATTCTCCCCCACATTTTATTTAATTTCTACCAAATTTCAGTACTATTCCTTTTTCCCGACTTAACCTCCAACCTCCCTCACTAGTCTAAATCCTTCCAGTTCATCTTCCTGAGTTCTTTCTCCTCTTTATTCAGTTCAAGTCTTTTTCCTCTCCTGTTCCTTCTCCCACAGAAGCCAGAAGGACAATTTATACCTATTTTAGGGAGAAGGAAACTGAGGCCTCAAGAGATTAGGTGATTTAGGCAAAGGTATAGCTCATTTTCAAAAGAACTGGAATTGAAGCGCAGGACTCCAAACTCCAAATTCATATCTTCCCACTATACTACAGATGCCTGGTGACTTTTTTTTTTAAGCAAAGAAACTCATTTATCCGAATCATAGCAAAACAGAAATCAGTAGGAGACATTTCAGTAGACTTTTAGGTCAGATACCAAAGGTTGGAACTGGATACAGCAGGTATAAGCCACATGTTGACTAATCATAATAACCTATCTTAGCCCCCCCAGAAGAGGAAGCACCTCCTTCTGTTTGATAAATATGCAGCATACTCTGAGTACAGAATATTGTATACAACGCCAGTCACAACCACTGGGTCCAGTGATTTTTGCCTAACTGCTTTTCTTTGATGTAAGAGAGGGCTCATGTTGTGTTTGTTTCTTTTTTGAGGGAAGAGGGGTATCATCCAGAAATGACTGTGATTTAGAAACAAAAAAGGTTGAATAAAAAACTTATTTTCAAAAGATAGTAATGTTCCATCCATGTATATAAGCAAAGGGAAAATATCAAAAGAACAGAAGACATTGAAGATGTTGAACACAGAGAAGATAGTATGAAATTCTCACATCACCAATGGCGGACATTTCAAACTGAATGTCCCAGAGACATCTCAAACTCAACATATACAAAACTCAACTCATCTTTTCCCTTAAACAGAGGCAGGACTTTGAACCCAAATCTTCTTGCTGTCAAGAGAGTAGGCAATATGACCTACTGCCTTTCAGGGACTTCATAAACGAGTCTACAGTCACAGATGTGACATCTGTGGAGACCAAATGAACTAGAACCATACAGATTACTTGGTAGCAGAGCTAGGGAGATGATTTCTGGAAGTTTGTCTCTTTAATTTTAACTTATCTTTCTCTCATGTACCTCCAAAACTATGCACTATTACAACACCTGTGATATCGAACATGAAATTTTCAGCACACTGCTTCATAAAAAGAGGCAAACAGACTGTATGTAACAGACCACTAAGATCAGACCATTCCCCCAGTCTCCCAGATTTAACCTTGGTGTTATCTTCAGCTCCTCACATCAAATGTCTATTCTTGCCATTGCTACCTCTACACCTCTCACACTCTGTCCTTTCTCTTTATTCACACAGTTACCATCTTAATTCAGGCCTTTATCACATCTCCTTTAGATTCTTGCAACAACCTCCTAATTGGTCTCCCTACCTCACATATATGCCACTCCAGTATATCCTATTTGTATCTACCAAAGTGAATTTCCGCAAATGTAGATCTGACCATCTGACTCCCCTAGCTGACCAACTCCATTGATTACCTATTGCCTCCATTATTAAATATAAACTCTTTTGTCAGGTTTTTTTTGGAGGCAATCAGGGTTAAGTGACTTGCCTAGGGTCATACAGTAAGTGTCTGAACTCAGACCCTTTTGACTCCAGGACCAGCGTGCCACTTAGCTGCCCCATTTGTTTAGTCTTACAAACCCTTCCCGTTTGGGCTGCCAGACTATCTTTCCAGTCTCGTTGGATATTACTCCCCATCCTGAATTCTATGGTCCAACCAAACTGACCTTCTCCATGTTCTTCATGCTCAACATTCCATTTCCCATCTCCACATCTTTGCAAGTGGCTGCTTCTCATGCCTAGAATGTGTTCCCTCCTTAACACTGCCTCTGAATTCATCTCTTCCTTTAGATGTGACTAAGGCACCATCTTTGGCATGTAGCCTTGCTTCATTCATGCCTGCTCGCCTTCACTTGCTAGAGTCTTCCTTCCTAAACGACTTTGTAGTCATTAGCTTTTTATGCTGGAAATATTTATACAGGTACCTGTTGTCTCCCGCCTTGGAATGCCAGTTCCACGTGAACAGAGATATTCCATTCTTTGTATTTGTATCCCCAGTGCCGAGCACTGTGCTGGGTATATGGTAGGTGCTTAAAAGATCCTTCTTGATTGACTGATAATGCACATAAGAAATGAAACAAAAAAGATTCCTGATTCTCATGGGTAGGCTCTTATCAATGGAATTAGAGCCTTCTACTTAATGCCTTGGTGGGACTGGGAGTCCATCAAGCAACAGACAAGTATTTCTTAAGCCCTTACAATGTGCCTGGCATTGCACTTAGGCACAGGAGAAGCAAACACACACACACACACACACACACACACACACACACACAAAATCCCTACTTGCAAGGAGTTTATATTCTAATAAAGAAGACAACAAATATATTCAGAAGTATATACAGGAATTAATCTAAAGTGAATACATATATATGTACATGTATATGTGTGTGAATAGACAGGGTTTGGGGAGGCCTAACCCCTCTGACGTGAGGGCTGCATATCCACACTTGGTGTCCACCTTTCATGCAACTCTCCCCTGTGGCTTTAAGAAGCTCCAGCATACTCATTGGCCACACACCTGAAGCAGGCTCTGTGGAGCGCTTAAAGCTTAGTCAGACATCCACTGCATCTGGGCCTATCAGCAGTTGTCCTGACTTCTGTCCTGCCACTGGATTTCCATGACTCGGGAAGAGAGAGTGGGACTGCCGACCTTGTGCAACTCTGCCTCACTGAAATCCCGTTCCACTGAAATCTACTCAAAAGCCAAGACATCACCCATGTTGTCACTGATCCTCTTCAAAAATGATGGAAGAAGAACATATACATACACATATGTACATACACACATATGTATAAGCGTGGGTGCCCCTAAATTTATTACAGCTTGTTAGAGCACAAAGACTTTGGAGACAGATACTCTGTATTTACGAGGTATCAAAATACAAGTCTTCTCCCCTTTCTGGGCCTCAAATTTTTCATCTATAAAATGAGAGGTTTGGAATACATGACCTCTGAGGTCCCTTCAAGTTCTAAATCTATATAGTATGGGCCCAATAACAATCTTTTGTCTGAATTCAGGGGATCTCATCACCAGGTTGGTCCCAGGGGGAGAAATATTTCAGCCACAGCAGTTCTCAAAGACTGTCTATTAAGCAATGGCAGGACTGGCATCAGTGTGAGTAGACAGGGTGACCACACCAACAAATGTGTTTAGCCCTATGGTAGGTGCTGGTGAAACAACGGCATAAAATAGGGTCATCCCTATCTTTGAGAAGCTTACCATATATCAGAAATTACTTGATTTTGGAAGTACCATTCTATTCATATTTGAAATATTGAAACAGTATGCAGCATTGAATTATTGAAGAAGATTTGGAGGGTCCAGTTCCTCTCTCTTCATCTCCTGGTCATCGTTCCTCTGGGTGTTCCCATTCCAATTAGTTCTTTGCATCCTGCTAAACTGCTAACTTAAATCACCTAACCACTAAAGGAACAGAGCTCACTCCCTCCTGCCTCATGATCCCCAAGGCCACAAAACCAATATCCAATTGAAGCCACCAATATCTCCCCCAAACACCTTCTTCCCTTGTGAGATGAATGAAATGATCACTCCTTACTATGACAAGTTCAGGAGTCACCAAAATGTCCTTAGTCCATTTAGCAATTAAGGCAGGAAGTAGCTAACATCTATCTAAGTGACCAGGATTAACCAGCTTCACATGTTTGGCCTTGGAGGTAGTCAGGCCTCCTGCCAAAAAGTTTCCCATTGGCAGCCCAGGGTCTCAGCATATTGGACTCTGTGCCAAGGAGGCTTGATCAGCTGTGCGACCTCATGCTGCGACCAAGATAAGTGACTGGATAAATTAGGACTGAAACCCCCAGAGGAGATGATGAAAGTTATATAATTCTGGGAGCCAAAGGAATGTCACCCACCTAGCTGGCCAAAGTATAAGCAAGGACAAGGGCAATATGGCTTTTAGACAACAGAAAAACACTCTGGTTGTATTGGGCCTGGGGCTTTGGGGGTCTGTGCTTCTCACAACAGGGCCTTTGTTTCCGAGTTAATCATTGAGTGAACACGGGGCCAGGAGGTAACTTCTGCCTATCTGAATGGTATTTTTGTGAAATTCAAATAACAGAACATCAAAGACAAAGATGAGAAGAGTCATGGTAGCGTGATAAGAGTATAGAACTCACACAGACTGGGGTTTGAGTCTCAGTTCCACTTCTTACCAGCTCTGGGACTTTGAGCAGGCCACTTGACATCTCTGAGACTATTTCCTCATCTATAAAATGGGCATTATAATACTCATTATGTTGAATTTTCAGGGTGTTTTGAGGATCAGATAAGATAATGTATGTAAGTAAAAAGTGTTATCTGCAAGTGAATTATATTATCATTATTATTAATTTTATAAGAGATGCTCAGAAGTGGCACTGCAGAGGGAAATGTAGCCGTCCCTTCTAAACAATCCTATCTTGGACTAGGTCTGTCCTCATTCACAGATAGATACCATATTCCCATCCTGGTACTGCTGGGTTCTGAGGCTGTCAAGCTAGAAGAAACCTCAGAGCTTTCGAACCCGAGGTACCACATTGTCACTTACAAGGCAAGGGCAAATCCCTTAAGCCCTGGGGATTCTCTAGGACCTTAAGGAATTCCAGCTGCTCACCTTGACCAGCATGACTTGGCTTGATCTATGGGGAATCAAGAGTATTGAGCGCTCTAAGGGGGTTCCAGGAACCAAAACATTTTTTCTTATCATACTTCTTTGTTTCCAACTGTTTGTTTCCCCCCACCAAAAAAAGCATAGTACAATGGAAAGGATGCTGAATATGGAGTCAGAAAACCTAGAATCAAATCCTATTTCATGTACCTTCTAGTTGTGCGACCTTGGACAAGTCACTCCTCAACCTCTCTGGTCCTCAATCTTCTCATCAGTGAATTGGGGGCAGGTGAATTAGACTCATGACTCCTAAGGGTGCTCATGGTTCTGAAGCTATGATTCTTGACGGAGTTTTCAAACAAGGGTCTTTCAATTTCTTTCCCACAAGGGCCCATTCAGGGTATGGGACCATCTAAATCCAACATAATTTACAAGGAAATACTGACATGTTTTTCTCAGCCCTCTGTTGATCCTAGCAATACCACACGCTGTCCTTTCTCTCCTCCTTATCTGTACATGTGAAGACTTCCCCCAGCAGAATGGGCATGTGAGAACAATTTGTTCCAGTGGCCATGAAGATGGCTGAAGCAGGTGCTGTGAAACGCTTAGAGCTTGGTCAGACATCAAAGATGCCAAGGTCATCCACTGCGTCCTGGGCCATCACCAGTCATCCTGTACCTTTGTCTGGACTTGGATGTCTCTGGAAGACAGAGGCAGATGACTTTGTGCAACTCTGTCTCACTCAAATCCAAGTTAGAAACAAATCAAGATATCACCCCATGATGTCATTGGTCCTCTTGGAAAGAACATCATGTATCACAGTTCCTAAAGGCTCTTCTTCCCTACCCATTCACCTTTCCTGTACACCCTCAGAGAGCTGCCAAAATCATCTTCACAAAGCACAAGAAACTTCATAGGCTCCTTTTTGCCTCTAGGCATAGGGACTAGACCAATGATTTCATTGGCATAGGAAAATCCCAGTGAGGAACCTCCCTCTACCAATGTCTCTTCAGCTTAGTCTTAGAGAATTGTCTAGGGCAGTGATGTCAAACTCAGATAGAAATGGGGTGGGGGAAGCACTAAATTACACACAAGGATCCCTGCAAGCAGCATATTGAATTAGAAAACCACATATTAACATTATCTATATGTTGCTGTATTTGTACTTATTTCACTAATTACTTCCCAATTACATTTTCAGCTGGTTCAGTCCCCACTTTGAAGCGTTGAGTACAGAGCACTGAGAGGTTGGTTGAGTGACTCACCCATTAGACACACAGCCAGGATGCATTCCAGATGGGATGTGAATCTAGGTCTACCTGGCTCTGAAGTCACCTCTCCATCTACTGTGTCTTTGTTGCCTCTTTTATTACCTTTAGGATAAAAGATACATTCCCGAGTTAGTGTTTGAACCCTTCAATCTCCAGCCTGAACCTATTTTCAGGCTTATTATACATTACTCCTTTACATGGAGCCAAACTGGCTCCCTCAATTCTCAAACTCGGAATCCCGTGGCCTTTGTGCATTAGTGCAGGTTTGCTCTTGTGCCTGGAATGCTCTCCCTCTTTATTCCAGTGCTCATCATCCCCTGGTTTCCCTCAAAGTTCAGTTCTTCTTCTACAGAATGGCTTTTCTGATCCTCTTAGTTGTTTCTCTGTTGTTTCCTCTTATAGTCTATGAGCCCCTTTAGGGGAGGAACCATTTTTCATTTTGTCTGTGTATCCCTGGCATCCAGCCCAGTACCTCACACATCTTAGGTGCTGCCTACAATAAGCTCTTGTTTTGTTGGGTTGCATGGGGCAAACTTTCAATACAGAAGTAAAGTGTTTCTCTACAGCCCCAAGGTTCAGGGCAGTGTTAATCTCTAAAACAACAATTTGGAAAACCTGGAGACTCTTTTGCCTTCCTCTCTCATCCCTTTTCATACTACCTTTGACCCCGTCCCTTCTGCTCTTAGGATCAAAGATGCCAACCTCAACATAGAGTAGATGATGGGGTAAGTGGTAAGTGGTGGAGGGGCAGGGAAATCTGTTCTCTCTTTCACTTCCAGCATTGTCACATGCTTCCTTCCTTGTGGATCATGATGACATACAGAGTTTGGTCAAGTGAAAAGAACATGGCATCTGTAGTCAGATGACTTGAATTTGAATTCTGGTTCTGATTGCTTTAAAATAAGTAGGTTGGTCTAGGAAATCCCTAAGGTTTCTCTGGTCTCTCAAATGGTACCATCCCTAAGGTTCTCAGGAAAAAAAAACCAACCACTTGACTTTTTAGACTGGATGAGGGACAGTGGGCAGTATGCCATATGTCTGTGGCACACAAAAAGTAGTGGAAGCATTTAAATCACTTTTTAATCATAGTAGAGACATGGTGTCGTGTATGGAGAGCCAGCTTGAAGGCCAGAGAAACTGGGGTTCAAAGCCCGCCCTTGATGTACATTAGTTGTATGAACCTGTCAATGCTCTAAACCAGTAGTATCAAACACAAATGCTGATAATCCTTACACAAAGATCCCTGTTGGCCACACATGGACTTAGTTTTGAATCTGTAATATTGTCTACATTTTATTTCTATTTATTTTGTTAAATATCTCCCAATGATATTTTAATCTGGCTGCTGCATGCTGGAGAGCTGTGGATTGTAGCATCCTGCAGGCATACCTGGAATATCAGCTGCAGAGACCTCTACCTGCTTTGGTAGAGGAAGTTCCCTCACCTAAGCATTCCCTATACTCATGAAATCACAGCTACTGGCCTTACTTATCACCAGCCTTTTAATCATAGAATATGATGTGTATGTGTGTGGGGGGAGGAATGAGAGTTCAAATACTTTCCTTTTACTAGGAAAACTGCCTTCAGTCACCTCAGTTGCCTAAAAGATGAACTTTCATCTGGACTTCATTTTTTTCATTTGGCCCTAAATGTACAAACAAGTCTGCACACATGTAGGGGTGGGGGCTTCTGCTAGACTCTGTCTCTGCCTTGCTACTTGGTGCAGGTTTGCTTTTACACAGCTCTCTGGCTCCCATTCAAGCCAGTAAGCATTATGAAGCTCCCACTAGGTGCAGAGTTCGGTGCTTGGCTGTAGCAAAACACCACCTGGAAAACAAGCTGTTCCTTGCCCACAAAGGAGCTTGTGGGGCAGTCACAAATTTATTTTGTGGATCCAATCTGTAGAATGGTGGAGTCTCATAGCAACATCTCTCGATGGCCTTGGCCCCTCAGATTCAGAGTTGAAAGGGACTTCAGAGATCTCCTAGCTCCACTCATTTATTTTACAATGCAGGGAACTGAGGCCCTGAGACTTTAAGTGACTTTGCTCAAGGTCACCCAGCTAGTAAATGACAGTGTTGAGATTTGAACCCAGGTCCTTGGCCTCCAAATTCAAGCTTCCTTCCAGTGCACAGTACTGACTGGGGGCAGGGAGCTGCCATATCTTTATATAATAGTGGCAGCATTAAGAAGGCAGCTTGCTTCCCTTTGAGATCTCATTGAGAGTGCAGGACTGGTAGAATGTTCAAAGTGGATGGGACCTCCCAAGCCATCAAGCTCAAACCCTCCTTTTTCACAAAGGCTTAGGAAGATGTGCCAAAGGTCACAGAGGGAGTGAGTGGCTAGTCGGGGCTTGTCCTCTGCCTCTCTAAAACTTGCTTCTGTTCACTGGATTGGTTCTGAAGGCAATCAAGGAAGGCTTGGGGGAGGAAGAGGCACCTAAGCCAGGCCTGGAAGGAAGGGTTCCAGGAGGGAAACAACTAGTCCGGCAACTACACAGTGGCAGGAGTGGGCAGGAAGGCTGTGGGGTGGCAGCTAGGGCATCAGTGGGGAATGCAGAGGGCTTGAAGGGGGTTTGCTATGACATAAGGCTGGAGAGGGGAGGAAGAGCCCATTATGGGCAAAGATGCTTATGTGTTACTGTTGAAGCAATGGGAGAATTCCAGAAAGTCGACGAGCCCAGGAGTGCCATGGTCAGACTCGGGCCTTAGGAGGATTGTCGTGGCAGCCGTGGGGAGCAGGGCCAGGGCCTGGAGGCAGGTGTGATGGATGAGAGCCTGGACTAGCGAAGGAGATGGAGATGGCCGGGCGTGACAGTGGCTAACCAAAGCTTGGCTCATCGCGGAGCTGAGGAGAGGGCTAGGTTCAAATCCCAGGGCTAACGCCGCAGGCTGGGGGTTGTGGTTCCGCAGCAGAGCTCGGGGGAGCCAGGAGCTGAGAGCCGGCTGGAGGCGGGGGGCGGCGGAGGGGGCACGG
>JAQQSV010021176.1:0-10841 GCA_028646515.1 Pseudochirops corinnae
GGAAGGAAAGAAGGAAGAAAGGAGGGAAGGAAGAAAGGAAGGAAAGAAGGAAGAAAGGAAGGAAAGAAGGAAGAAAGGAAGGAAGGAAGAAAGGAAGGAAAGAAGGAAGAAAGGAGGGAAGGAAGGAAGGAAGAACCTTTTCACTCCACCCCTGTTTATTCACTTGGGAAACAATGTCTGCCCCTGTGGCCTCTCCTTCCCAAGAAGCAGGAAGCCCAGGCCAACCATGTCTTTACTAGGTTCTCCCCTGACTCTCCGGACTTTCCCCCCATGCCCATACGCTGGGTACCTTCATCTTCATCTGTCCCCTCCTTATCATTTTCCTTCTCCCTCCTCCCCCATTTTTCAGTTTCCTCTCACATGTGGTTTTCCATCACTAGAATGTAATCTCCTTGAAAACAGAAACAATCTTTCTTTTGGTATTGGCACATAATAGGTACTTAATAAGTGATTGTTTACTTAATTTGTGTTTTCTGTCTGTCTATCTATCTATCTATCTATCTATCTATCTATCTATCTATCTTTTGTCTATCTCTAGATATAGTTTGAATAGACTCAGGTTCCCAATGTAGTAAGCTCTGAAAAAGAGCTGGGAAAGTCACTGAGCAAGAGAGTGCCTGAGCCTGAGTACTACAGCCACACCCACATATTGTAAAAGCCCAAGAGTGAACAGATGAAATAGATCTGTGGAGAGTCATGGGAAAAGGTGGACAAGAATTGCAGAGAATGAAGAGCATAAATGGCTTGCAATCTGCAACAATTCCAGGGCTGACTACACTGAGGAGATCCTAGAACCATTAGGGTACTGAACTCTGTTGGGAGATGCCTAGATTTTGTTTTTTTACTACACAGAACATGGCTGCACTGGACATTTGGAACTCTAACCATAAGCAGGCTTACCTTGACATAGCACCTCCTTTTCAGGAATATGTACCTTTATCAGTATAGGAACTCTTCATAATTGTGGTTCGCAACTCCTCTACTCCTGCCTTCTCATGTTATGTGGTTTCTTTCCATGTCTTTTTATCTTCTTGCCACTGAAAATCCACTCAGTACTCCAAATGCCTTCCTCTAATTATGAATGAATGAAAAAGCATTGATTAAGTGCTTCCTATGTCACCAGCACTGGGCACTTGGGATTCAAATCCGACCAAGCAAGACAATTTATGCTGTCAAGGAATTTACGTTTTCATGGAGGACAGACCTAGAAGTTGGAGAAAGGTGAGAAGGTAAATTTCTTGTGTATGACATAGAGATTTCTGGGAGGTAGAATGATCTTCTGAGCCTGGACAAGATAGACAAAAGTTCACCATCAAAGTTCTGGGTTTCAGGGGACAGCATTTAAGTTCCAGTGGGAATTATAGGAGGAAAATGGCTGGATGCAGATAGCATGTTTCAGAAATAGCCAAAAGTATGTGGTACCATGGTTCTATGGGAAAGCTCAGCTACTGGAACTCTGCACCCCAGGAGATTCCATTTCAAGGGAGGGGGGATGAGAAAAATGACTAGAGTGTAAGCAACACAATTAGGAAATGACTGGGAAATTTGCGGTACCCTGATTCTGGGTAAGATGAGGCAGAAAAATCACTTGTAAGAGCCCCTCCCCCCATAGTCACTGGAGATAGAATTAAATAGTTATAACAATATCAAGGAGAAAAAAAATGCAAGTACTTAGATTTTTCATCTGCTTTCTCATGTTTTTGGCACGTGAATCATTAACTCATATGTATTCATCAATGTCTTTTAATCTATTTCTCAAATATATCATTGTGGGCTTCCTTTAAATTTTCTAAGGATAGAAGTGAGCTGAGAAGTTCTGAGCTTTCACCTCTTCTCCAAAGTCAAAGCAATTTTGACAAATGAACGAGAGGAATGGCGACTTTGAATGGCTCAGTCATGACTCTGTGGAAAGCCTCCATCCTTCATTCAAAGGCATTCACATCTTCTTCCCCAATGGCTCCACAGACCAACTGATCTCTAGATACCTGCAGCAAAGGAGCCTTTTCCCATTGAGAGATCCCTCCACTCTTCTTATGATGTGTCAGGCCTTCAGAATCTTCATTTTAAAGAAAAGTTTGGATTATCATTTGTATAGTATTTTATTGAGGGTTTTCTTGTTCAGGTACAAATTAGTTTAGATGGTCTCTGATGCTATTTCTGACTCTGAGATTGAAGGATTCTGTGAGGGTGTAGCATCCCCTCTCGGTGTCCCCATCAATGCCATGTTTACTACTCCTGGCTCGATCCCATGGGAGATGACTGACCTATGTCCTTTCCTGGGTCAGCTCCTGACTCTGTACTTCTTATTCCACCTCCTCTCTCTCCAGTCTCTACTTTTAAGCTTCCTTCTTTATTATCTTCTCACATTAGAATGTAAGCTCCTTATGTACTATATCTTTTTTGCCTGTAATTTTATTCCTGGAATTTATTACAATGCCTGATACATAATAGATACTTGATAAATACTTCTTTACTTGATCTGTTGGGAGTGTACTACAGGCTCCTTATATTCACATCTTCCCATTGCCTTATGTATTAACTGTAATTTTGAATTTTCCAAGACTATGATTTTTCCATGATTTATAGCCATTATAGAATCACTGGGAGAACTTTTGTGCTAGAGGTCTTAGTGGTAGTGACTCTGCACAATTTCTCAAATGCAGTCTAGTTCATTCACCTTGTAATGGTAACTAATTTAAATTTGAAGACCCCTTTTTGTTATGTCAAGTAAGCAGGTACTTAGCCCTTAGTAAGTGGTCAAGCCTCTGTGAAAGAAACAGAAGATATGAACTCTATCTCCTGTTGCTGACATAACAGGAAGGGATTGGCTGAAACATGAAGCCAATGTATGTGTGTGTGTGTGTGTGTGTGTGTGTGTGTGTGTGTGTGTGTGTATAAGAAAAGCCCCAGGGAGAGAGAGAGAGAGAGAGAGAGAGAGAGAGAGAGAGAGAGGGAGTCAGAATTTTCTCCTGACAAGCTCCTGGTGGAAGAAGCAGAATTTTCTTCTGACAAGATCCTGGTGGAGGAATTGTGGAGACCAAAGCCAGCTGAGAGAGAGAAAGTTTTTCTTGGCAGCATCTGGAAGTTGGGCTGCTACAGCTGACTGAGCACAGAGTTGGAGTTTTCTTGAGACCAGAATCTGGTGAAGGCTGAAGCTTCCAAAGTTGTTGCTGACATCTGGAAGGCTGAGATTTCTTCTGGGTCCTAGGGCCAGCCAAACTGCCTGAAGACTGAAGAAGCATGATCAGGATGCTAATACTTTGTTTGTTTGTGGCTTGATTGGTCATTGATTTCTAGGAACAGAAATTGTAAAGGTTTTGAGATGTACTGGACCCTGTGAACTTCAGTGTGTAGCGGGAACTGCCTGGAGGACTGGACAAGGACCTGGGAACTGTCTGCTTCTGAATCCAGGTGACTGTTTGGTGGATTCAGGTAGGAGCTGGGACCATGGAAGGGGATCCAGGGAATCTGAGAGACCACCCGAGTCAAGATCAAGAAAAAGCCTCTCCTTGGATATTGAATGCTGTGATGAAATTGAAGTTTACTAGAGACTTATGGGTGGAGGGTTTATGTATTTTCTAATGATTGTATTTAGTGATTAGCAGTACTTAGTAACTGATTGCTAAACAAGTGACTGATTAAGTTAATCTAGTTGCCCCATGAGTGGAAGACTGACTTGTATTCTGAAATGATTGAATGATTAAGTAAGGAGGCAAATCTCCTTAGGGATACCAGGTGATTGTTCTTTTGTTCTTTGTCCTAAATACTGTGACCACTTTGGTGAAAATTATGTGGCCATTCTGATGATAAGCTGTTGTGAACACTATATTGTGATTTTCTGTGATAAGATGTAATGTTGTGTATATTGAATCTTGATTTGTTGTGAATGTTTTCCTTTGACTTGTTCTTGAATAAAGAGTGTTCGCTATACTATGTAATCAGAATCTTAAAAACTGTTCAAAGTAACATTCTTTTGGGAAGCTTCTTGTGCATGGCATCACACACCTATGAGGGATGGTGTTTCTCTCTCTACCTTACAATAAAGCAAATCACAAGGAGTCCAGAGTGCAATGACAAAGTGGAAAGGAAAAACACATTGCAACCACATCTATGTAGTCACCTATGATGGGTTTTTAATGTGTAAATTGGATTCTTTGGCAGCCCCAATTCCTTTATCAAGGCAATTAGGTGGCATACTGGATGGAATGATAGACTAGGAGAAAGGATGATCTTAGTTTAAATCTTGTCAAAAATACTAGTCGTGTGACCCTGGGTAAGTCATTTAGCCCCTGAGAATAGGGTAGAGTGGAAAAGGGGACTTTCTATCTCCTGTTTCCCCTATTGGTCATGTTATCAGGGTTATCATATAAAGAGGAGAGAATATATCCAATTAGGAGCAAAGACACAAATCATGGATAAACAGAGGTACAGAGAAATAGTCCATTTTGGGGATCCAACTTGCAAGGCTGAGGGCAATCACAGAATTGTACAATTTCCAAATTAGAAATAACCTCAGAGGCAATCTAACCTAAGTTGTACCTGAGCAAGAAAACCCTCCATAACATATTTTATAAGTGGTTATCCAAACTTCTCTTAAAGAAGTCCATGGAAAGGAAACATACAAACTCTTAAAGCAAACCTCAAGTTTTCCATTAATTTTCAGCAGTTTCTTGAATTGTCCTTCATAATCCATTTTGACTACTGTCACATCCATGCCAAATAGCTGTAAAAGTAGGGCATCATTCTTATCAAAAAGATTTCTGATTTTTCCTTTGTAAGCTGCAGGGTTGAGAAAAGCAGTTGCTTTCTTCCCTTGTGCATTTAGAAGAATGATTTGATTTCCAAATATTTAGGTTTCTTGACAAGCTGGTCTCTTTCCCAATGTTTTTTATGTAACCAATCTATCATTTTTGGATAGCCCTGGTTATTAAGAAGCACTCCCTTATATTAAGTCTGAACTTGCCTCTTTGGAGCTCCCATTGCTTCTGGTGGACCTCAAAAAAACAAGCCTAATCCCTTTTCTTCTTTATAGATCATCAAATACTTGAAGACAGCTAGTATGTTCTCCTACCCCATGTGGTTGATTTTTTTTCCATACTAAATGCATTATGGTTGATTGGAATAGACTATTCTTAGGTTTTTCAAAAATCTTCCCATTTTTGAAAATTAGTAACATCATTTTATGTGCTTTAATCTCTCCTTGGGTACAAAGTAGGTTCTTAATAACTGCTCATTGATTAATTGTTGGAACTTTTCAATCCTTTGTTTGCCCCTTTCTCAAACAGTCTTTTGGCTTCCTCACACTCGTCTGTGGAACTCTGTGGTAACCCTTTTTTTCTTTTTTAAATCGCCAAATTATAGTTCATCTAGGTGCTTCAAAGTCCCTTACTTTATAAATACTATCACTACCACAACAAACATTGCCAGTTATGAGTAAAGTTCAATTAAGGCTCTGAGGAGAGACATCAAAAGCTACCTTTGAGGGACTTAAAGTCAGTTTGGAAGGGAAGACACTTGACCCTGTCCAAACCTCCCTCTCTGTGGCAAAAACCTTTCTCTAGTTAAATAAAAGGTCTTCAATTTTTCACTTCCAAACATGGCATGTGGCTGATCTAGCCAGTGCCCAGGTATCACTATTCTGTGTTATTTTCATAATTGGATCCTTCATATTGGGACTTTCATTTCCATGAAGCTGCTGCCACATGCCTTTAAGTGCCCTTCGTGGTAAAATCCTAAGGTTCCAGCAGATGGCAATGGTACCATCTGAAAAAAAGTTTCTTTGATGCTTCAGTCAGGGGAAAGAAAAAAAAAGATACCTGGGGTGGCTAGGTGATGCAGTGAATAGAACACCAGCCCTGGAGTCAGGAGGACCTGACTTCAAATGTGACCTCAGACACTTAACACTTACTTGCTGTATGACCTTAGGCAAGTCATTTAACCCCAATTGCCCTGCCTTCCCCTCTCCAAAAAGAAAGGACAATAAAAAGAAAAAAAAAGATACCACACTTTACTAAGGAGAAAAGGGTGTTGGGGTTATTCTGCTTTGAAAAACAGGGAGATGACTCTTCATTTCCACCCCATCAAAAACTTCCCCACTATACTTACAAGCTTTAGATAAGAATTAAAACACATTTAAAATAAAATGTAATGCTTACCCTTATAAATAATTATTTTTCAAAAAGGATTGAAAATTTCAAAGCCTAGCATAACTAAATCAATTAGAAATTGGCTTCTCAGAGATAAATAAGGGTAAAGGGAGGAGGAAGGGTCAGTTAAGGGTTCTATTTTTGAAGGAATTGGCACTTTGGGGTCATTTCTACCCAGAAAAATAATAATAAACATATTTATATAGCCCTTTAAGCTTTGTGAAGAATTTCATAAATATTATCTCATTTGATCTTTATAACACCCCTGGTAGGCAGGTTTTATTTTTATTCCTATTTTACTGATGAGGAAACTGAGGTAGTAAGAGGGTAAGTGACTTGCCCAGGGTCACACAGCTAGTAAGCATCTGAGGCTGGATTGGACTCAGGCATTCATGACTCCAGATTCAGTATTATTGCGTCACCTAGCTGCCTAAAACAAGGAACAAATGCAATTTTTAAATGCAAATAGGGGGTTTCTACATTTTCTATAACTGCATTAAGTGGTAAGCACGTTTTTCCAAACTGTAAATTGGGTCACAGATTGGCAAAGGATGGTCGTTTTGCAAAACTTCCTTAGTGGTGTACTTTCTGTTCATAAAATCAGAGCTGGTAATCCAGCATCTAAGAGAAGCCAAGGGTCAAACTGTTTTCATTTAGCCCTCTTTGGTTCCTGATTTTTGGGGTATGTGCTCTGGAAGATTACTTTTCATCTTAGAAAATAGAACAGATATAAATTTTCAGCTGATATGTGTGCATAGCTATCCTTGGTAATTCTTCAAGGTGTCAGAATGCTTGTAGATTTGCATATGAGTGTGTATTTGTGTGTGTCTAAAACATATTTGATGATTTAAGTGTGTTCTGAAGAATTGGGGTTGTGTTTTTCCAGAAGTTATCTGGAGGGCTCCCCACAAATGTACCCTCATCTCTTGGGGTGGTTCAGAAGATTTTCTTATACTGTAGAAAGAAAAAAACCCTCACAACTATTAGCAGTAGAATAATAAAAACAAAAATCTCCAAGCTTTGCTTCTTTAGTTTGTTCCTAGATATAGAAGAAAAAAATGAGACTACAATCTTTAACATGGCTAATATATCATGTTTGAAGGTTTGCAAAACCCTTTAGAGGCATTATCTTATATGATTCTCACAACAGCTCTGTGAAGAGTATGCTATTATTAGGCTCATTTTACAGATGAGGAAACTGAGGTAGATTAAAGGTTAAATGATAGCTAATAAATCTCTAGGGACAACTTGGTGCCTGTAGTGTATAGAGTGTCAGGACTAGAGTCAGGAAGACTCACTTCCTGAATTCAATCTCACCTCAGACCCTTACTAGCTGTGTGACCTTGGGCAAATCACTAAATCCTGTTTGCCTCAGTTTCCTCATCTGTAAAATGCACTGGGGAAGGAAATGGCAAACCCCTCTTTTCCAAGAAAACCCCAAACAGAGTCATGAAGAGTCCAACAGATCTGAAACAACTGAATAGTAAAATAAACCTCTAAAATCAGCTATTTTGTATTAGGTCTACAACACTCCTACTATATCATTTGGAAGCCTTACCTAGCAACAAAAAACGATTAAGCAAGGTTAAGCCCCAACCAGCACTTATCAAGGTCACAGATACAATAACTATCATGTACTACAAATGTTTGGGTAGAGATAAGAGGGAGATACTGGGCCTTTGAGTTCATTGGTGCAGGGACCTCCCTGGTGATGAAATCCCCTCTGCTAAGGCAAGTTGTCTCCTCCTCTGTAACTTAAAGTCTTAGAGAGTTGCTTAGGGAATTGAAAGGTTAAGTTACTTACCCAGGGTCACACATCTAATATGTGTGAAAGGTGGGACTTGATCTCATATCTTTCTGGCTTACAGGCTAACTTTGTCCAATGAAGCTGAGATAATCTGCCCTACTGTTTCTTCTAGGTCCTCTTCCCTACTAAAATAAACACTCCTTAGGTAAATAGATCTTTTTTTGTATAAGTCATATAATGTAGGGGGTGATGTCAAGGGTTAGCTCTGAGAGGTCTGCCATAGGCGTGAATCCAGGCTAAGGACTCCCTTGAGCCTGTTTCCACCCACCTAGGCTCAGTATCTCAGGATGTTGACTCATCCCCTCTTTGGTTATTAATCCCCCCGACCCCCAGCCCCGTGCAAGGGAGGCTTGGAACATTGAGACTATCCCTGAAACTCTGGATGCTTGAGTGACATAGATAAAGAAGTGATGCATGAGATAAGAAAGCAGGGAAGTGTCCCAAAGGAATGGCTTCCTAAGGGCTGCAAGCTAGGTGCCTCATGTAGCAAACAACATGAAGTTTCCCATGAGAAAGTATGATGTAAGTGCTTTAGCTATAGTATACAAACCTGAACCCTCAGATGATTATTTGAGATTTGCTTGGCAGGCAATAAACATATGAACGCCATCTCTGCCTGGCCACAGACTCATTATTCACATTCAAGCTTCCATGTTTTGGTTGGTGCTGCGAGTGCAGGTTATGATGTAATACTTCAAATACTGTCATTAGGATTAAGGATTGTTTCATTCTTAGTAGATCCCCAGCTCCCAGTAAAATGCCTAGCACACAGTAGGTCTTTGCTAAGTATTTCTTGATTGATGGGCTAAAATGTCTCCTTTTCTCTCTCATTTAACTACTTATCTGTCTACCTTCCTACTTATCTGTTTATTTAAATTGTAAATCTTTCTTCTTGGAGTTTATTTTAAGCTAGTTCACCTTCCTGTGAACAAACACCCAAAAAAAGCTGAAAGGACCAAATCAGTTAATGTTGTAGATGAAGTATTTTGTAAACCCTAAAGAGTTCTTGAAATACCATGTATGTATGAATTTGAAGTTATCATTCTAAGGCCTATTAGTAAGGATTTTAATATCTATTACACCATAAAACTGGGGTAGCTAGGTGGTGAAGTGAATAAAGTCCAAGTCCTGGAGACAGGAATACCTGAGTTCAAATCCAGCCTCAGACACTTATTAGCCCTTTGACCCTGGGTTTGTCACTCAACCTCTGTCTGCCTAAAGCAAAAAAACAAAAACAAAAACAAAAACAAAACAAAAACCCTGCTGGATCACTGTCTTCTCATGGCAGAAGGCTTGTGTAGTTCAATGAAGCTCTGAGCTATGTTGTGCAGGGTTACTCAAGATGGACAGGTCATAGTGGAAAGTTATGACAAAAGGTAGTCTATTGGAGATGGAAATGGCAAACCACTCCAGTATTTTTTTCCCAAGAAGAGTCAGACATGATTGAACAACAACACCTTAAATTATGCCTTACTGAATATACAGGATGTACATCTGGAAATGACATTTAAATCTTCTAGTCCAACTGTCCCATTTTACAGATCATGTAACTGAGGTTCAGAGAGATGTAATGATGTGCCTAAGTTTATATAACTAATAAAGAGTAGAACCAGGATTTCAACCAAGATCCTCTTATTCCAAAGCTAGTACTCTTTCCATAACAGCTCCTTTTTAGGGAGATGGAATTTGAGATTTCTTTGGTATAAAGAGTTCATGATAAGGAAGTTCATCTCCCAATAGGTTCCAGCACCTTTTCTGTAATTTACAGTTGCTAGAAACATTATGAAGTTATGTGACTTGACCACAGTCACACAACCAGTACATAATAAAAGCAGAATTTGAACTCAGGTCTTACTGACTGTGAGGTGGGGCCCCCATACACTCTGCCATTTTCCCTTTCCTAGTTACAATATTATCCTTAAACAAGACTGAGCCAGGACCCTCACTACCTAATTTTATTAAAACAGCAATATCAGTGTGAGCAAGAATTACATGCCATCAACGTTCTTTCCATCCAAGCTATCATGCAGTAAGGAACACTGTCAGGAGATAATCATCCAGAAACTAATGAAGACCAGAAAGAGAAATAAGCAGAGCTCCACAGATGTTCTCTGTCACTTCTCTGACTGAATCCAGTTCTCTTTCCTTTCAACGTTTTGTTTCAGTGACCTGGAAACACATTCAACATGTCTTCATTCAAAAGTAACATTTCTGGCTCTAAATTAAATTACATACAATTAATAAGGAGATGACAGTTAAGAATTTACTTTGAAAAGTTGCCAATTTTATCAATTGCTGCTGTTCAGTTGTTTCAGCAGTGTCTGACTTTTCATGACCTTATTTGAGGTTTTCTTGGCAATGCTGCTAGAATGTTTTGTCATTTCTTTCTTCAGCTCATTTTACAGATGAGGAAACTGAGGCAAATAGGGTAGAGTGACTTGCCCAGTGTCACACAGCAAATAAGTGTCTGAGGGCAGATTTAAATTCAGGTCTTCTTAACTTCTTAACTTCTTTCTCCACTGTGCCACATAGCTGCTGCCTGTACTATCAATGCAAGTACTCAACTCTCTTCATTGATTCTACTAGGTGTAATGCCATGCACCAGCAGATTCCCAAAAGGATGCTACTGTGAACAGCTTTTAGGGTTCATATTATACAATATAGTGAACACTCTGTTTATTCCATTACAAATTAAGGCAAACATTCACAATATATCACAATATAATATTCACAACATTACATCTTATCGCAGAAAATGGCCACACAGTTTTCACTACAGTGGCCATGATATTTAAAACAAGAAACAATAGAATAATCAAACTTCCACCTATGGGGCAACTCAATACTTAATCATTCAATCAATTCACAATAGGATAATCAAACTTCCA
>JAQQSV010021177.1:0-10841 GCA_028646515.1 Pseudochirops corinnae
CTGATCATTACATCAGTTACCTAGTCAGTTACCAGAGAGGGAAGCACCAACATCTGGGTTTTTCAAAGCCGGGGGGCTCAACGGCTGCCCAGAGTCTCTTCTGGCCAAATCACACAACTCTTCTCAAAGTGAGCCCCAAACCAAAACCTCACATCAGGGCGTATATATAGCCTTCTCCTGGCTTGGAGAATGTCACAGCACTCTAGACCCACTGCCCAATCATAAAGCTACAAGGCAGGGGCATTCCTGGAAAACAAGCCTGGCGCCACAGGCTCCACATGACCACATTCAGCCTATTAGGGAACAGAGTATACTTTCAAATATCCAAAGGTCCTCAGAGTCACGCAGCCACATTAGCAAAGGGCCTAGGGGCAGGGAAGATCTTCAGATTCCCATAACAGCCCCCACAAGTGTAGGGGGTAGTGCCCTATTCTCCAGTTCCATTTATCCACTAACAATTAGATTAGCTTTTAGGAAGGAATATTTACTTCAAAAGCTACTTTGTTGTTGTTGTCATTTGTCCTGCGTTCTTGAAGAGGATCCTGGCATCAGGAAGGTGATGCCATGACTTGCAAGTGAATTGAATTTAAATGAGAGAGAGCTGTGCAAAGTCACCAGTTTCATTTTCTCCTCCAGAGCCATCTGAATCTAGTGGCAAGGTGTACATCAGGATGCCTGGAGATAGCCCCAGATGTAATGGAAGACCGTGGCCGTTTTTAGCTAAGAGTCTTTCCCAGGTCTTGGTTTCACTACTAAGGCAATGTCCATTCAGCGATTAAGGCTGGTGAAAAATAAGATACAGAATGGCCTCTTTTGCCTAGTCAAATGTACAGACACACAGACATATATGTACATATACATACCCACACAGCATACACATATGCATACGCATATGCATACACGTATACATATACATATATACACACATATACATACACATACACATACACATATGCATACACATACGCATACATATACACATATACATATACATATACATATACATACACATACACATACACATATACATATACATATATATACATATACATACACATACGCATACGCATATGCATGCACATACACATACACATACACATACACACATAACATACACATATGCATACACATACGCATACATATACACATATACATATACATATACATACACATACACATACACATACACATACACATACACATACACATACACATATACATATACATATATCTCAATCTGAGAGGGGAGGACCCTCAGGGTTTCTGAGCAAAACAGAAACAATTGCTATAAACACTCACTCTGAGCAATCAGCAATTCAGAAGCTATAATCACAGATACACAAACTTTCCCAACACAAGAGAAGTATAATTCCTCCTCTCTTCACCCACCTCTGCATTACCTCAGTCTCTGGGAAAAGGGATTAATTCCATAGCTTACTTTAGCTTGTTTCCTATAAAGTCCTAATTTCAAGTCAAAAATCCTCCTTGGGCTCAAATCCTAGGCACTCTGGTTTCTCAAGCTTCCATGCCAGACTTTCCTACCAAGAATCCTGAATCCAAGATTATCATAGCTCAAACTCCCAAGTCCCATGAGGATCACCTTTGGTACCTGAAACTGAGGGAGACAAAGAAGGAGGACAAATAGAACAGAAACAGACACTCCTGGGTTCATTTCTTGGAAAGATATGGCAGGAGAAGGAAGTCCTTCTTCCTTCACTGGTTCAGTCATTATCATCCTCTGGATATAGTAGAAAAATATAGCCAAAAAAGTGGAGAAAGAGGGCAACAAAGAAGAGTGAATGGCTTATTTTGCCAGTTTTAAGACACAGGTAGCCAATCAAAGAAGTCTACCCCCACCCAAGTGGTAGGGGACACAGAGATCTCCATGTTAGGCAATCTTGACATAGTCCAAAGATTCCTCAAGGGGGCCTCCATGTTAGGAAAATTGGGCATGCCCAGATAAGCCTGAGTTACAAAAGAAACAAAATAAAATTGTCCAAATGAAACAAACTTTTTTTAAATAAAAATGAAAATCTAAAGATGGTATTATTTCATAATTACTTGTGATACAAGATGCAAATTAACTTCCATTTTCTGTTTTTTGAAGTATCATTTAAGAGAGATTTTTGTATAAAGCAACAATTATCAAAACTATTTGATACTGGTTAAGAAATAGAGCAATGGATCAGTGAAATAGATTAGGTATATAAAAATAGTAGTCAACAACCATATTAATCTACTATTTAATAAACTCAACAACTCTAGTTTATAGCATTCACTATTTGACAAAAACTGCTGGAAAAACTGGAAAATAGTGTCCAGAAAGTAGGCATAGGCCAACATTTTACACTCTCTACCAAAATAAGGTCAAAATGGCTATATGATTTAGATATAAAGGGTGATACCATAAAGCAAATTAGGAGAGTAAGGAATAGTTTACCTGGAGAAAAGAAGAATTTATGGAAGGTGAACAAACAAGAGCTAGAGAACAACATCATGAAATGCAAAATTGAGAATTTTGAATCCATTAAATTAAAAAGGTTTTGCACAAAACCAATGCAAAAAAGATTAGAAGGAAAGCAGAAAGCTAGGAAACAATTTTTTTTTGCAGCCTGTGTTTCTGATAAAGGCCTAATTTCTAAAATATGTAGAGAGCCAAGTCAAATTTATAAGAATACAAATAATTCTCCAACTGATAAATGGTCAAAGAATATGAACAGGCAGTTTTCAGATGAAGAAATTAAAACTACCTATAGTGATATAAAAAAGTGCTCTAAACCACTATTGAGTGGAGGAATGCAAATTAAAACAACTCTGAGGTACTACCTCCCACCTATCAGATTGCCTAATATGACAATAAAGGAAAATGACAAATGTTTGAGAAGATGTGAGGAAATTGGAACACTAACGCATTATTGGTGGAGTTGTAAACTGATCCAACTGTTCTGGAGAACAATTTGTAGCTAGCCCAAAGGGCTATAAAACTGTACATATTCTTTGATTTAGCAATACCACTTCTAGGGCTGTATCCTAAAGAGATATAAAAAAGGAAGAGGACCCACATATATGAAAATATTTATAGCAGCTCTTTGTGGTGGCCAAGACTTGGCAGTTGAGGGGATGCCTATCCACTGAGGAATGGCTGAACAAGTGTGATGGAATACTATTGTGCACTAAGAAATGATGAGCAGGTGGATTTCAGAAAAACCTAGAAAGACTTACAGGAAATGATGAGTGAAGTGAGCAGAACCAGGAGAACATTGTACATAGTAACAGCAACATTATATGATGATCAACTTTGATAGAATTAGCTCTTTTCAGTAAAACAATGATCTAAGACAACTCCAAAAGACTCATTATGGAAAATACTATCCACATCCAGAGAAAAAACAATGGAATCTGAACGCAGATAAAAGTGTACTATTTTTTTTTGTATGCATGTATGTGTTTTTCTTATGGTTTTCCCCTTTTGTTCTGATTTTTCTTTCACAACATGACAAATATAGGAAATATGTTTAATATGATTGTTATCAGGGTTCTCTTTCAGAGTACCCTAACTTGCCTGCAGGGGCAACCAGTTACACACCCTACTAATTGACGCTGGTGTACCTTTTAGAACAGAAGAGTCACAGCTCTGAGGTCCAAACAGAAAAGGTTTATTAAGGTCTCTCTATGGGGAAGCCTTAAAGTCATATCTTAAGGCAGGCTTCAAAGATACCTCCAAAGCTTAGATCTTATATATACCCCAGATCCACCTACCACATGTGACAGAGCCCAGATGAACAGAATTGTGAGAGGGGGAGTACAATTACAAGGGTATGAAGGCCCCAGGGTGTGGAGACGCCAATCAGGAACATCAGGTAACCCTATGCAAGAGAGTCCTGAGCAATGCAGTATCCCCTGGCCAGGGACAGTGCAATATGCTCTGACCTCCACGTGACCCAACTAATTCCCGGGCCTCAAACACTTCCCTGTGCCTCGACATAACCGTTTGCAATCGGCATGTATTTCTAATCCTCACAGATTGTACATGTATAACCTAGATCAGATTGCTTGGGGAAGGATGAAGGGAGAGAGGGATGGAGAAAAAATTTGGAATTCAAAATTTTATAAAAGTGAATGTTGAAAATAAATTAATAAATGAAACTTAAAAAAATCTTTCAAGTACACTCAGCATTATAGTTACCGATGCATAAAGACAGGCACAAACTTCTAAATAGTATGAAAATTTAATCCTTCAGATGAGTAGATTATTTGATACTCTAGGTTTGCTTGTGAAACTATGGGTTCTATTGGCAAAGGTAGAGAGTTTTTGTTCACTGTGAATTACAGAACCATGAATTTCTCAGAGTTTTAGTTTTGGAAGGAACAACAGAAACCAAGTACTCTAAGCCACCCATGAAAGAGACTGTTGTCTACAATATCCTTGATCAATGCCCTCCTGCTATTTGAGGGACTCTAGAAAGAGCAATCTCAGCATTCCCAACGTAATTCACAACAATTTGAAATATTTCTAATTCCTAGGAACATTTTTCTTACATTGAGCCAAGATCCCTTTTTGCAGCTCCCACTAACTACTCCAAGTACTTCTGTCTAAGATGATGAAAACCTAGTTCAATACCTCTTCTGCATGATATTTCTTGAAACACTTGAAGACAGCTGTCATATTCTACTCTCTAAACCTCCTCTTCTCTCCTTGCCCCCACTCTCCACATCCCTGTTTCTCTTTTCCAGGTTAAACACACTCAGTTCCTTCATCTGCTTTATGACAATCTATTGAATTCCCTCTTCTGGACACACTCCTATTTTATTGGTGGGGTGGGGGTCAGGGGATCAATGCCCCCTTCTAAAATATAATGTCAAGAACTGAGGACAATATGGTACATGTGATCTGACCGGGACAGTTGTTCAGTTGTGTCTGACTCTCCATGACAACATTTGGGGTTTTCTTGGCAAGGGTACTAGAGTGGTTTGCCATTTCTTCTCCAGCTCATTTTACAGATGAGGAAGCTGAGACAAACAGGGTTAACTGATTACTGATTTGCCCAAGGCCCAACAACTAGTAAGTGTCTGAGGTCAAATTGAATTCATGAAGATGAGTCTTCCTGATTCCAAGCCCAATGTTCTATCCACTGCGCCACCCAGCTGAACTGACCAGCACATCTCTACTTTCTATATACTTGACATTATGCTTCTCTTAGTCTCAAAATATATGAACTCTTTTTGGATTCCATGTTACACTATTGATCCATATTGAGTTTGTAATCACTAAACTCCCAGATCTCTTTAACATGAGCTGCTGTCTAGCCATAGCTCCCACATCTTAGATATGTGAAGCTAATTTTTTGAACCCAACTATACAATTAAAGATTTGCTTCTCTTATTAGGTTCAGCCCATTTTTAACCTTGTCATGACTTGTTTTAGTCTTAGTTATCATATGTCAATATATTAGCTCTCCCTTACTCCTACAATCCACTCCCTGAGCTGTGTGTCATTTGCAAATTTGCCAAGTATACCATCTATCATCTTAAATGCTCATGTCACTACTCAAACAGACTTAGGGACACAGTTTGAAATGTAGTGTTTGTGTCTCAAACTCTGTTCAAAAACAAAGGATGCATTTGGTTTTTATTTGATTTTTGTTAAAAGAAAATATGAGTATGATCTCATTGCCTGAGACTCTAAAAGGGAAAACAATTTAAGGGGCTGGGAAGTTCTCAAAAATAAGATCTAGCAATAACATTGTGAATGATTCTAATGAGAAAGAAAAGTGGGGATGTGTGAAAAGATGCATGAAACTGCCCTGAAATCTTTTTAACGAGTTTAAGTCACATAAAGACACGTATCTAAAAAGGGGGAAGAGGGAGGGAGTAAGAAGGATATACAGATTCAGCATGGACTCAACATTCAGAACCTGTGATGCAGGGTCACCCAGAGCAGATCTTATACTCAGTTCCCTGGTCAGGAAGACAGTGCAGAGGAATCTCCTACAGACTGAGGCCACAAAGATCTCCTAGCAAGGTCAGGAATGCAAGGTTGTTGAAATTGCTAGAAGAATGACTAAAAAGGAGAGGGACAGGGAGAGGGAGAGAGAGAAAATATAGAGAATTATTATGAGACCAGAGATTCCCAAACATAAACCCAAAAAAGGAGTATAAATCCAAATTCTTAGAACAAATTATTTTTTCTTTGAAGCAGCTAGTTGGCACAGTGGATAGAGTGCCAAGGCTAGAGTCAGGAAGACCCAAATTTAAATCCAGTCTCAGATATTTACTAGCTGTATGACTCTGGGAAAGTCACATAACCTCTTTTTGCCTCACTCTTCTTGTCTGTAAAATGGGGATAATAATAGTACCTACCTTTAGGATTATTATGAGGATCAAATGAGATAATTATTGTAAAGCATTTAGGACACTGTCTAACAAAAAGTAAGTGCTACACAAATGTTAGCTATTATTAACTTTTAGTATTAATTATGCAAGAACTAACAATAGTACGAATGGAATGAGAGTTCTAGAGGAAAGAATTGGAAAGGAAATAACAACTATAGGGGAGAAACTTGGAAAGAGAATTAACAGCCTGGGACCAGAGGCATAAAATCTTGCTCAAGTAACAGACTCCCTGAAAATTAGAATGGACCAAACAGAAATTAATGACTCCCTGAAAAATATGTGGTTGTGTGATTTGTCCTTTGTTCTCAAAGAGGACCAGGACATCATGGAGATGATGATGTGACTTCCAATTGACTTTGAGTTGAGGGAGGGAGGGCTGTGCAACATCACTAGTCTCACTTTCTCCTCCAGAGCCATCTGGATCCAGTGAACAGATATTCATCAGGATAGCTGGAGATGAACCAGGATGCATTGGGAGACCCTGGACCTTTTAAGCTAAAGTCTTTTCAAGTTCTCACTTTGAGCGAGGGTAGGCCTCTTTAAGAAGTGAGTCAAGGGATGGCCCTTTTAATAAAAAACAAAAAAAATCAAACTGAGAGGGGAAGACCCTCAGGGTTGCTGGCCAAAAGAGAAATGGTTACCATTTATATTCAATCTGAACCAGAAAGGCCCCCCAAATAACCATTAAGTAGTGCTTGGGCAGAGACCTATTGCTGTCCACTCCATGAGATCCAGACATATTAAGCACAAAGACAAACAACTGAAAAAATGCAAGAAAATGTAAATTATCTAATATCATAAAAAAACTTATCTGGAAAACAGATAAAGGAGAGATAACTTAAGAATCATAAAACTAACTGAAAGATATGATCCATTTCTCCTCTTCCCATTCTATCCCCCCTCAAAGATCCTGACTATATGTAATATTTTAAGAAATCATGATGAAAAACTTTCCAGATTTTCTTTGAACCAAAGATCATAGTGAAAACAGAATCTACTGTTTCATTTCTTGAATCAAATTCCCAAATGAAAATTGCTAGGAATATCATAGCCAAAATCTAACACTTCCTGGTCAAAGAAAAAATACTGCAAGTTGCCAGAAAGAAGTTAAATGAGGAAGTTAACCTGAGGAACCATGGTCATGTTTATACAAGATTTTGCAGCTGCTGCTTGAAAGGATTGGAGAGCAGGGGATATGATATTCCAAAACGCAAAAGATAATTTTAAAACAAAGAATAACTTAACCAGCAAAACTCACTATAATTCTAGAGGATGAAAATATTTCAATAGCGAAATAGAGAAACTACAGATATTCCAGATGAAAAAATTAGACCTTAGTCAAAACTTTGAAATAAAAACACAAGACTAGAGAGAGACAGAAAATGGTAACTATGAATGAGCAACCAACAGTTATAAGGAAGAAGTGTTTGAATTCTAATAGGAATGAAGAAAGATGATACAAGTATCCCCTAAGAACCATGATGTCAGGGTCAAGGGTCATGATGATGGATCTGGGAGTGATTTTAATTACCCCTTGATGATTTTAAAAAGAGAAAATAATGGAAAGGGAAAACAAAGGGAAGGAAAAGAAAAGGAGAGGAGGGGGACTTATCTCACATAATCAGGTACTCAGAGAGAAGTCTATACAAACTAGGAAGGGGTAGGGGAAGTAGGCTTTACTTGAATATCACTTTGAACCAAGGCAGAGCAAAGTGAGCAGAACCAGGAGCACAGTTTATACTATAACAATCTTATAAAAATAAACAATTTTGAAAGACCCAAGAACTTAAAAAGTAGGCTAGTCACACAGAGAGGAAGGGATAATTGATGAGTAACCTGTGTGCTACTTTGTAGCATGTAATGTCAGGAAAGATTGTCAATGCTGACAACAAAAATGGATCAAAAGAGAAACTTCCAGTCCAGCTAAGTCAGCAAGTTCCATCTTTTCCAATTGAGGAATTTTCAATGCCCTAAGGATGGTGCGAAGGGAAGTTTTCCATAGTCTCTGAGAGGAGGAAATTGTTTTACTAAACAACAGCTTTAAAATATGTACTATAGGCTACCCTAAGCAAGTTGGAACTTTTCGTTCTGACTTGATCTGATCTCCCTTAGAGTAAGGAACATAAAGTCAGAAAGACCTGGATAGGAATCCTGCTTCTCTTAATGTGTGACCCTGGTCAATCACTTAAGTTTTCTGAGTCTGAGAGTAAAATGTGTACAACAATAGCACCTACTTCAAAGATTTCTCTGAGTATCAAATGAGATACATAAAGCATTTTCCAATCCATAAACCTAAAGTCATTTTATATAGTTATTGTTGCTGCTGTATAAACATTTTAACATTCACATCTGGAACAGAAGCTGAAGAGTGTTTGCATCATAATTTCACTTTCATTAACCTTGGGTAAGAGAGAAACAACTACTAACGGATCGTGGATTTCAAACTGAAAGGGGCCAGAGGTCATATAGCAGCCTAATCCTTTTCTTTTAATGATAAGGAATCTGACACCTGGAAGGTTCAATGATTTATCCAGAATCACACAGGTAATGAGTGGCAGGAGGAATTGAACCCTGATCTTCTGTTTCCCCTGACTTTTATCTATGTGCCACACTACCATCTCTTAAGTAGTAAAACCAAGAATAGAAACTAACTCTAACACAATGGAGCTTAAGGATCTGCTTCTGCATCCACATTTTTCATTTATTTATGCACAATGAATCTAACGAAGGAGTTTAGCTCAGAACATCTCATTTCTCACCTGGCTGTACTACTCTGGGATTTCTCTGATTTTTTTTTTTTTCCACAGTGCTCCTGCTTTGAGTACCTTCCCCAGACCCACTACCTGCTTTCAGCCTTCTTGGACCTTTTGTGTGTTGTCTTCCTCCACTAGATTATAAACTCCTTGAGGACAGGCTCCATTTTTAAAATTTGTATCCCCATTGCTTAGCACAATGTCTGGCATGTAGATGCTTAATAAACATTAATTGACTGACTGAAAGCTAACAAAATCTCTCAATAGTTAGATGAAGTAGTTGCTATAGATATTATTCCCATTTCACAGATGAAGAAAATGAGTCTTGGATAAATTAAGTGGTTTATTTATAGTCACAGAGCAAACAAGTACCAGGTCTGGGATCTTGGTTCAGGTTTCTTAATCTAAGTCCTTTTCTCTTTCTATTTCTTCGATGTGAGTAATATAAGAGAAAATATGAAATACTATTCACTCTTTGAGAAATATTTATTGAATATCTACTATGTGCAAGACCATATCTGATTCTCAAAATAAATTTTAAAATCCTGACAGGCTTTGACTTATATAAAAGCGTACAAAACCGTTCAGATGCTCCCAACTAAACAGAGAAGTATCTGAGACATAACAAACAATCTGAAAGAATAGACACTTTCAATTGTAGAAACATGTTTCCAATATAGGAAGGGGAATATGAGAGTTTGCAACATTTATCAGAGCCCCTGAAGGGGTCAATAAACTTTTATAAGGAAAAGAAAGTCTAAATGAGGTAGAATATACACTGTAACATTTTATGTTACATTGAGCTGCCATATATAAACTCCCCTAGGTCCTACAGAGATGAGTCCTATTGGGCTATGTCTTCAGGCATGTTAAAAGGAGTGAAGGCATTTGTCTCAGCCATCTCGGTATGATGACTTCCTGCCATATTATACAATCAGTTATTTTCAGCCCCAGGGAATTTGCAATTGCTTTTTTTCAAAATATTCTTTGCAAATTTAGGAAAGTAACAATTATTCTGGAGAGAACCATTTTTTGAGGGAAGTAATGTTTTCCTAAATGAGTAAGCTGGCTCTGCTCTCCTAGGAGTATCTAACCATAGGTAGGGGCCTGCTTAATTGTTTCTAAATATCCTGTGTGTTTCATGCTGCTTTCATTTATGTACGTATACACCTGCATATAGATAGCTACTATTGCTGTAAATAGTGCCTGATTCCAAGATAAATGGGCATCAAAATCTCCCTCGAGGGAGTTGGGGGGTCTGGTTTAACTATCTTAGTAATGTTTCTGTTGCAAAAGCATGATTTCATGGGTGTTGTAAAATTTATAAGCCTGCATTCACCAGGGCTGCATGCTTCCATCCATGCAAGACATGAGCTTAATTTCCCGCATTCAAAGTCTAATAAGAGCCACCTTTATGATACTCCAGGTGTCACAATAAACACGCTATATGAGTGTTTATAAAAGCTGAGTTCCACATTGTGCTGGGGAATGTACACAGCCACTGGATAGAGGAATTAATTGGACACTGTTTCCATTTCAATAATACCTTTTTTCTTTTTCCTTTTCCCTTTCCTTTCCTTTCCTTTCCTTTCCTTTCCTTTCCTTTCCTTTCCTTTCCTTTCCTTTCCTTTCCTTTCCTTTCCTTTCCTTTCCTTTCCTTTCCTTTCCTTTCCTTTCCTTTTCTTTCCTTTCCTT
>JAQQSV010021178.1:0-10841 GCA_028646515.1 Pseudochirops corinnae
CCGCCATCTTGGCTCCGCCCCCTCCTGTGTCTTTTTTTGGCATGCATCGCCTTATACCTTTAAAAATACTGCCTAGTTATTTTATATGGTCTAAAATTGTTCATTAACAAGATTGACTCAGTGTGGTTTCCCTGTTTTTCTTTTTCAATTAAATCTGATTTTAGCCTTAACTTTTTATGAGATTGTGATTACTATCCGTGCTTTTTTTACATAATAACTTGTTTCCCTGATATTTATTGCATGTTTGTATGTAGCTCTCATTTTTAAGGCATTTCCCAAAAGCAACATGAGTTTGCTATCAGTTTCTATTTTATAGGTAAATTCATACCATTCACATTCTAAACTATAAGTACTTATTGCATATTTTTCTTCTTCCTGTTTTCTGCATTATTCTCATCCTATTCCTCTCTCTCCTTACTGCTCCACTTTACTTCTACCTGCTACCTAGCCCTCTCCCTTATCCTCCTCCACCTATCCCTTTACCCTTTACTTCTTTCTGAATTTATAGGATTTTTATACCCTTCTAAATATACATGTTGTTCCCTGTTTAATTACCCACCCTTTTTTACCTCTGCTCTTGCTATCCCCTATCCCTCCCTTATCTTTTCCCCCTCCCTATCACTGTCCTCTCTTATTTCTGAATTTAGATGACTTTTATACTTCTCTAGATTTATATGTACTGTTCCTTTTTTAATCCATTCCCACTGAGAGTAGGATTCCAGAACTACCCAACCCATTTGTATGAGAGAATTACTCTTTTTTACCTTTTCCTACAACATTCTGCTTTTTAAAATCACCCCTTACTCAGTTCTATCACACTCTTTCTTTTGAACTACCCAATTACAAATGATACTCTTAGGCATATGGTTTACATCTCCATGTATAAAAAAGTAAACATTTTGTCCTTATTGAGTCCCTTGTAATTAGTCTTCAATGTTTGCCTCATATTTCTCTTGGATCTTGTATATTACATTTTCTATTGAATTCTGGTCTTTTCACAATAAAATTGTGAAAGTCTTTCAAATCACTAAATATTCTTTTTGCTGTCATTGTTTGAGATTATGCTTAACTTTGCTGGGTATGATATTTCCATCTGTAATGCCAATTCTTTTGCTCTTCAATATATAGTGTTCCAAGACCTGTGGTCTTTGTGGTAGCTGTTACTTGGTCTTGTGTAATTTAACTGCAGCTCTTCCATATTTTATTTTTTTCTTGTTGCTTTCATTATTTTCTTGTTAATCTTGAGGTTTCAGAATTTGGCTATAATATTCCTCTAGGTTTTCTTCTGAGGATCTCATTCAGGTGATGACTGGTGGTTTTATTTTTTCTATTTCTGCTTTCCCCTCTTCTAATAATTCAGGACAATTTCCTTTAATTACTTCTCATTTATTGTATTAGGATTCTTTTTATTTTTATCATAGCTTTCAGGTAGTACAATTATTCTTATGTTTTCTCTTCTTGATATATTCTTCAGATTAGTTTTTTTTCTTTTCTTATCAGATGCTTCACATTCTTTTATATTTTCTTTTCATTCTTTATATTTTGTTTCAATATTTTTTTGGTCTCTTATAACTTCACTGGTTTCCCCTAGCCCAACTCTGATTTTCAAGGAGTCATTTTCTTCCATTAGATTCTGGCTTTCTTTTCCTAGTTCACTGACTTTCTTTTCAGAATTTTGTTTTTTCTTTTATTGTTCTTACTAAAAAAATCCTCAATCTTTCCTACTTTATTTTTGAAGTCTTTTTTGAGTTCTTCAATGATTTTTTCTTTTTGGGCAGGTGACCATTTGACATTACTCTTTGGGGTGGGAGGGGGTTTTTGTTTTGTTTTGCTTCAGTACCATCCTCTGAAGACAAACTCCAGTCTTCTCCATTCCCAAAGTAATTGTCTATGGTTCGGTTCTTTCTCCTTTGCCTGCTCATCAAAAAAAAAAAAATAGCAGCTTGTTATTATAATCATTGATAATCCCAGAGTAAGGGAGGGTACCTCTGGCCTCAGGTTTTTCTTACTGTTATTTTTTGAGCTTTGCCCTGGTCCTTGCTTCCACACTCCTTTCCTCCTCCAAGCCACAGCCAGCCTCCCTTGCACCCCACCACACAAAACCCAGCATACTGTGCCAGACAAGCTTTTGCTCCTGAGAAACTTTCATGGGCTATGACCTTCAGTTCTCCCCTCTGGTCTAGAGCTGAGACCAAGAACTCAGCTCTCTTGTAAGTTCCCACACACCACTTCTGCACTCACCAGGGGTGTGTTGGTTCCTTCTTACCCAGTACCACATCACAGCAGCACAGCTGAGCCTCACATTCTGTCAGTAGAGGCTCCCTCAAACTTCCCCCTGTTCGTATGCCTAGCCACCCACACTATCCAGGAAGTGAGAATTCTTGTGGCTGAGGTCTAGGATACCTCCCAGTCCAGCTGTCCCCAGCACTCACTGCTGCTTACTGTTTTAGTGGAGCCAGGCCATAGGTGTTTATACTTCATTTGGGCTGAACCTTGGTCCTAGGACCTTTCTTCAGATTTTCTATGGTTTCCCCATGAAGAACACTGTTCTGTTCCAACTTTTGTTTATTTTTGTCCACATCTTAAGGCAATATTTTGTCTTTTTTGTGGAAAACATCTAGAAAGTTTGGAATTTTCTGACCTACTCTGCTATCTTCTCATATTTCTCTCTACTCCTGTTTAATTCTGAGTCAACTCACTGGCTATTTACAATGTTTGTCTAAGATATAAAGACACGTATTTGTGTTTGTATACATATACCCAAGTATACACACACACACACACACACACACACACACACACATACACACACACACATATATACATACACACATATACATGTGTGAATGTGTGAATGTGTGTATATGTGTGTGTGTATTTAAACACACACACATCCACATTTCTATGACCTAGCTCTATAGTCTGTCTACATAAGTACAAGCAATATTCTGGACATTAGATTTGTTTTTTTAAATCTCTTTTCCTTCTCCACCAAGGTGGTTAGTTGATAAGGACAAAGTCTTTTGAGTGTCAGAGATTTTTACCAAGTGATTCTGAAATGCTACAGGGCTTGATACCACCAGAACAATGCTATTCACAAACAGGAACATCTGGAGAAAATCACTATCTATAGAGACTTTCTCTTTCAAACCATATTCTATGCTAGATATCCCCAATGTCAGTGGAAAAGACCTTTGGAAAGCCAATCTCTCTTTGTTATTCTATTATTAATTATATGACATTAAGGTGACTTGCTAGGGTTAACTCCATTTTTAAAGTTCTCATGAAATCTTAAGTAATTTTGAGATAAATATTGGAGACAACTTATTGGAAAAGAGTCTTTAAGGTAGAACTTTTTTTTCAGTCAACAAATAATAAGCATGTGGAATCTTCTGTTTTCTATAGGTTTCTCTGGAAGGATGCATAAAATACTTTAAAGAGCATTTCATAGAGGTGGAATGTAGGCACATCGATCAGTAGCTCAGTAGTTTTTTATTATCTCTCATTTCCTTTTTCAATATTAAAAAGATATGAGATGTTTTCCATGGTTTTGCTATATAAGATAGTATAAGAAATATATTATAGTACAGACACTGTAAGATAGTTTAAGAAAGGATCCCTCCTTGACCTCATAATTCCACTGTCTGCAGCATGGATCTCTTCTGCATATGTTTTTCCTATACATTTAATTAATCATTAAGTGGATTCCATTATCTTTGATAGGAAATATATTTTTGTGTAATTATCTATACACATGTATACATCTGTCTATTTTTCTATATGTTTGCCTGTTTTTCTTTTATTGTTTGGTAATGCAGCTTTGTCACATGCCTAGATCACCTAAGGGGAAGGTATGGGGAAAATATTTTATATGTTGTTGATTATGTCCTGAGTACAATATGCTAAGCACTTTTTACAAAAATGATCTCATTTTATCCTTAAAACAACCCTTTCATCTAAGACTAAGTGCTATTATTATCCCTCTTTTATATTTGAGGAAACTAAGTCAAACAGGTTAAAGGACCTTCCTAGTGTCACAAGTTAATAAGTGTCTGAGTATGTATTTAATCTCACATCTTTCTGACTCTAGGCCTATCACTTTTTCCTTTGTGCAACCAGGTGCCTCAGTGAAAATCATCCATGTGGAAGATGCCAGGAAACTGCTTTTGTAAGAAAATATTCTGTGATGGCTGTGATTAGAGTCTTTTCATTAGCTGTGTAGCAGCAGTATCTGAATAATTAAATCTACTTGACTTAGACACAATTGTTTTTTTTTTTTCCCCAGCTATATGTAGGGGTTAAGTTTAGTCACTGTAAGGACACCATGAAATGTTGGGAGGGCAAGAGTCTCCTTGGGTTCTGTGAATCCAAGAAGACTTCAGATTTCATTATATTTCATCTGTCCTTTTTAAGTCTAGGTTCAAGTGGATTTCCCAAACTGGGATCATTATTTTACAGTCAATATTGCCACCAGAGCATTAAGGATCATTTATGATTCAGGTCCCAGGATGCAACTCTGTGGAGCAAGGAATTTGGACTCTGAAACTAGTTGCAATGAAGCTATATAAAAACTGAACTAACCTGTGAGCCTAATCAACTTTCCATTCAGAGAGACTTCAATGGTATGGTGGGGAATATGTCTGCCTCTAGGTATTGGGAGAAATGTTTGTATATTTACTTCTGTAATACCTTTGGTATAAATGTCTTCTTGCAAAAGTTGATTTGACAACTGATTAAATAAAAATGGACTATGTAGATTTATAGAATTTGTATCAAGGAACAGAATAAGTTCATGGCAAATATAAGGGAACCCTTTCAGAAACAAATAAGCAAGTGAATGAACAAACAATGCTACTGGCTAAGCCTGGGAGGAGTGTTGGTCACTTTGAGACATCCTTAAGTTCAGTAGGATTTTGCTGAACTGAATATCTCATTGTGGTTTCTTTGAACTGGGTTTCAGCTCTACTTGTCTCTGTTTTGATTAATTTATTAGGAAACAATGTTCACAACATTTAACAAATGATAAAATTGTATTGTTTTTATTGTGTGTCAGGAACTGTGGCCTACAAATACAACAAAAGAATACATTCCCTGCCTTCACTAAGAATTACCTTTTAATGGGGGGCGACAACATATAAAGGGGAGCAGGAAAGAGATAAAGACCAATGATATGGAAATAATAGCAAAGCAAAGTGAGATAATGGGAAAGTTCATCTATCAGAGGTCAGAGCAATTCCAGGGCTAGAGTCCAAGGTTGGAGATGAAGGAGATGAAGAGGATGAGAATAATAGCAACAATGATGATGACATTGTCTGGATATTATGGCTAGAAGTTGACATATAAGCCTTATTCTCAGCAGGAGAAAGATCGTCTGCCAGGGCACATCTTCAAAAATCATTCTCTCTCTATAACAGTGTTGGAGTTTATATTATAACCTGGTGACTCAGTTGGTTGCCATATTTCTCCCATCAATCAGTGTTCCAAGTGTATACTAACTGGCCCTTTTTCTATTTTTTTCTTGCTATTTTAATGGTAACTGATTTATCTCAAGTAAATTGTATGACATTATTTTAGTCTATATTGATATAGTCTTCCACTCACATCTCATTTTGTTATCAAGAGCTTGTTCTGAAAAGTCAATAGACTTATTGTAATTGAATTTCTTTTATTTGTCTTGATTTCTTGATCTAGCTTTGCTCTCATTGTTATCTTTCCCGGTGAAATGTAGTTTTCTGATTGTTGGAAAAACTGAATCAGTCCAAGATTGAGTCTCACAATGATAATGAAGTATTTTCTGTATTGTAAAATGTATTTAATTTCAGTTTTGTGGTGTTCCTTCACTTTTTATATTGTGATATCGTCAAGTTAAATTTGGTTATCATATATTATTTTCTTAACACATACTATCCATTATGTATAGCTATGAGGCTTCTGTGTAGACCATAATTTTTCCTCCTTTGCTCTTTATTCCCGTCATATTTTTGCAGTATTTTTTTCAAATCATCCCTACTTTTCCACTAATGCCACCAAGTAACAAAATATCTGTTCATTAAAGGTGAAGAGTCAGTTGTACAATGGTAGATTCACACATCCATTGTCTCAGAACCTCACATTTGGAGTATCAATGTTTTAAGCTAAAATGTATGCATGATTTTTAAAATATGTGGCCATAAGCATCATCAATTTCTTTTTTCTGACATTTATAGTTCCAACCCAATATTCACAGCACCTTTGGCAGCTATGAATATGCTCACATAATTCTGAATCACAAAATGTAACAGACTTTCCATATGGAAGACAGGACCAAAACATTTATTCAAACACCAAAAAGTCAAGTCCATCAAAGCAACAAATAAATCTATACACAATAACAATGCAGGGGGCACCACCATCCCCAAACCTTCCCCCTGCCCTGATATGTCCTCCTCACAAACACTCACAGCTAGCTGCCTGCTTTCTCTTTCTCTCTCAGTTCTAATTGCTCTGACCATCTTACTCCAGGCTCTGCTCTACCCTTCCTGCTGTACCTGCTCAGGAGGTTCCTCCCCCCACATGTGAATTAGGCTTCTATGTGACTTAAGCAGGTCACATGGGCCTATTAATGAATTGAAAACATCTTCCCATTTACAAGTACAAAATTTTATCAAAATCATTAGAAAAATTGAAGTGATTTTCAGAGGGTTGAAGAAGATTTCATATTTATGCTTCCTAAGATGATATGGCCAAAATAGTCCTTACTAAGTTTAGAGGTATTTGGTGCATCTTAAAAAAAAACAAACAAAAAAAAGAAAACAAACAAAAAAAATAGACTGGTTCTAACTCCTAGAAACCATTCCACTGTTATAGCTTTGCCAAAGGTGGTACTCTACTGCCATAAAGTTTGAGAGCCAAACTCAATTTTCCTGACACATTGAAACATTAGCATAGGACTTTGTAGATGTATTCATCATAATGCAGGTTAATGTGTCAAATGAATGCTCAGTCAATACCTTCTCGGTCTATCAGCATCATATTATTTTCAAAAAATTGTAATTAGAACGTCCTTGGGCTGCAAATGAGCTACACTAGGAGGCATTTGGCTTTGTCACATTATTCCTTTTATATGTGTGAAATTTGCAATGAAAATCATTGAAAATAGCATTTAGGAAATTCAGGGATTTTAAAATAACTTTTCTAAAATAATCTTCATTGTGAGAAGTTAATGTTCATGAAGAAATAATTCATTATTAAATAATCTGTTTTGCCTTCATTCATTGATAGCACTGATATGTTATCAGGAAATAAGGTACAAAAACAAATACATATACACACACATTAGTTCCAACAGCCTTAGTTTGGTTTTAAGACACTAAACCTTATAATTGCACTGACACTTTCAGGTCAGCATGTCTTAAATGTATCTATGTATGCCCATGCACATTTGTTTGTGTGTATACATATACATATGCATATATATTTATGTGGATGTGTAAATACATGTGTGTACTGTGTGGTATACGTGTGTGTGTATGTGAAATCAGGTGAAGTTACACCCACGACACTGTTAGATGAAGTTGTATATAGAGGAATGCTATAAACCATCAGTTAATTGAAAGAGTAAAAACTAAAGAATACAAAATGAAATGCTGTCAAACCAGTTATTTCATATTGCCTGAAAAAAATTCCAGCTTGAATTTTACTCAATTTTCCTAATCATTGTATCAAAATTTTCTTAGTAAAACCTGAAACAGGCAAAACAAATGGAGAGAGGCCTATGGCAGTTAATACTAGTGAAATATTGGGCATACAGTAGATACTCAATAAAAGTGTATTAAATGAATATACAAAATTGGGAAAGTGCCAGTAACTGAAGTTTGAATTCTCTCTCCTTATAAAATACAGCAAAGATAGAAACTACCAGCCACTTTTCTACTTCATATTCAATTGACACTTTCTTTACTATTTTATCTATCACAACTCCAGATTGTGGCAATTTCCTCCTCACCAGTCTGCCAGGATCCATTACTACCTCATTTCTATCAATTCTACATGCTGCTGCCAAGGAAACCCTTCTTGTCTACAGCTTCTACCTTTTCCTCGCGAGGCTACAATCAGAGAATCACATATTTGAGAACTAAAAGGGACCTTGCAAAACTGCCAGTGCTTATCCTGCTTTAGGAAGAATCACATTTAAACTTCCCAATATAGATAATATCCTACTTTAAAGAGTTTCACCAACCTACCAGAAAAGGAGATTCTATACTTCCAAGATAACCTCTCTTACTGCTTACTGACCATTTCTGTCCAGAAACTCCTTCTCATATAACAGCTTATTACTGTAAGGGCCATTCATATACTTTATCATTATGAAATCATTCTTCAGGTTTTTGTTTTCTAGATACAATCATCTCAGTTTCTTAAACATTTTTGTGTCTTATTTTATAACATTAAACTATTAAAAATTATTTCTCCTCTGCCTAAAAGATTCAAATCCCACTTCTACTTCATTTTCAATATGTGATCCTGGATAAATCCATTAACCTCTGTTGGCCTCAGTTTCCTAAACTGTATCTGAAATTGTAAATGAAGTGATTTGATTCAATGACTTTGACAGTACCCTGCAGAACTGTGTTAATTTATATTGCCCACAATTCTCATAGATACAATATTTGAAGCCGACCCTAATACAGCTATGAATGATTCAGATCTAAATGAATGGCATGCAGTTTAGTTAGTGATCTATCTTTGTGGCCTATCTTCAATGGATCTGTAACCTTACTGATTTCAGAATTTATTGAATATTTAGATTTCAGAACACTGGTACATATTGAATCTCATGGACACTTTCCCTTTTGCTTCTTATCTGGTCTTTCCCCTCTTTTGATTATCTTCTTAACAGGCTGAGTTCCTTCTCACAGGCCATTTTAATACTTCATGGATTCCAACACAGCACTCAATCTACCTGTATCCAGACGAAATCTTTTTTTCCAATTTTACATTTCCTAGATGATGCCTCTAACATCACCTTTCGCATGTAAGTTATTACAAATTTGCTACGGTATGCTGAAATGCATTACACCATGCATCTCTCTGTTACCTCTCCATTTTCATGCACAACTTTGTTTCTTTGCTGTTACTTTTGTCATAACATTCGTAATCATAAAGTGACATCAAAAGGCATTTCTTATGATTGCTGTTTGCATTTATCTATTTTTGTTCATTTATCATCTATCTATACCTATCAGCTATCTATGTATCCATCTTTATCAGGAAATAGCCTGGGTTAATTAAAATGATCAGGTTTTACATGCTGTGTACTTATTCCTTATATTCAGTAATTTCTGTGTGTGTGTATAAGTGTGTATGTGTGTGAATTTGTCCCATAGTAGTACAATGCATCATAGAAGTAACACTTCCCAATGTAAAGAGTTCTTTATTTAGAGCAAGGAAGACTAGGGGTCAAATCTTGACACTGACATTTGCTGTTAGGTTCATGCTGAGCATATCATTTAACCTCTATGTGCTTAAAGTAGCACCCTAGGAATTAGTTTATCTTCATCTTCATTGCTGAAGAGAGGCCGTCACCAGGACTTCATCGTGATGACGTAACAGATCATCTATGCCTTCCGTTTGTTATTTATTGGTTGATTTATCTCAAACCAAATTTACCTCAAACTATTGGTCTCTAGATTTTTCTAGATCTGGTTTTAAGAACTGCTGCCCAGGGGGGTGGAGCCAAGATGGAGGTGTAACAGCAGCAACATATTGCAGCTCTCACATAGCCACCCCAAAATACCCATAAAATATGACTCTAAACTAATCCTAGAACTCCAAAACGCACGCAAATATACCTTCCACTAAAGTCAGCTCGGCTACAAGGAACCATATCAGCACTGAGAACCAAAACCAGCCTGGCCTGAAGCCCTGGATGAGCCCCCGGGGCAGCTGGATGGGAGGAGGTGAGGAGCCTCGGATTAGCGGCAGCTGCGAGCAGCATTCAGAACTAGGTCAAGGGTCTTGCGAAATCAGGGAAGAAAAGCAGTCTGGCCGAAACGCCTCTAAGGCGGGAAAGCGAAAGGCAGAGGTTTTGCACCCACCTCTGTGTAGCAGCTTCCACGCCCGTGGCATGCAGAAAGCAGGGGGAATAAGCGATTGTTCAGAGGCCAGTGCTCTCACATTGAATGGCCTGGATCCGGACGGCGGTCTTGGGGTTTTGGTCCTGGAGTCTTCATTATCCAGTGAGCCAGAAGTAAGTAGGAAAGGGACCCAGCACCTTCCTGAGAGCTACAGCAGCTGGGAGGACCCCAGCAATTTGGGACAGAGCTTTCCCTTCTGGAAGCAGAGTGCCACAGAGATTTAACAAAAAAAATCACGGACTGACCAACCATGAGTAAGAATAAGCATAAGAAATAAGTAAGAACAGCAACAAAAGCCTAGATTCCTTCTCTGGGGAAAAGAAGGATCATGGCAAAGAGAGAGAGGAGGAGAGTACAGCCAGAGCGCCTCCACCAGGGGCCTCGAATAAACATGGAGAATGCTTTAAAGCTAGAGATGAGCTGAAGAAGGATTTTCAAAATCAAATAAGAGAAGTGGAAGAAAAATTGGGAAGAGAAATAAGAATGTTGCAACAAAATCATGAAAAGAGAGTCAGCAATATGACTGAAGAAATCAACACCATAAAAAATAGATTAACTCAAATGACAAAAGAGGCCCAAAAAGCCAATGAGGAGAAGAATGCCTTCAAAAGTCGCCTTTGCCAGACGGAGAAAGAATCTCAAAAGCACTCTGAAGAGAATAATTCCGTCAAAATTAGAGTGGAGCAAATGGAAGCAAATGACTTCATGAGAAATCAAGATGCCATC
>JAQQSV010021179.1:0-10840 GCA_028646515.1 Pseudochirops corinnae
CCAGTCAGAGGCAACACAGTCTGTGTGTATGTGGGGGGAGGTGGGCGGGGGGGGGGGGGGCTTCTCCGCCCGGAGGCTTTTGTGGAGATGTGGTGGGGGGAGAGAGAAAGGGGCGATGGAGAAGGGGGAGGGGAGGAGACTGGGGAAGAGGGAAGACCGGGAAGGAGCCCTGGAAGTGCAAGGCCTAGTGGCAAAGTTTCTGGGCTGTCACTACTCGGGGGAGGGTGGGTGTGAGTAGTTAGGGGGTGGGGTAGACTCGGGGCCACGCCCTCTTCAGCCTCAGGCCGGTAACTAGGGACTGAGTAACCCACTTCTTCAAGAGGGACTGATGGACCGGCATCCGAGACCCCTGGAGGAGGCTGGCAGAAGGCAGAGCCCAGGACGGGACCTCCTGGGCCGCCCGATCGTAGTCACTCGCCCTCTGCCCGGCACCTCCGCCCAGTTTGGGGCGCTTGGGGGCCGGCCTACCCTCACGGGAGGAAGGGAAGTTTCCAGGCTCCCACTCTCGCCTCAGCTCTCTGGATGCAGAGGATGAAAGTGGATTTGGGGTAGGGGTGGGGGCAAGAGAGAAAAGTGGAGGCGCCCGGGTCCCGCCCCCCCCTTCCCCATCCCATCTCTGCGGTTCCGGGCTCCCCACCCTCCAGCCCCCGGCACTTAGCTCTCAGTCCATGCGCCTAGGGCGCACAGGGGTCGACTGGAGCTCACGCACTGTCCCACCCGAATCCCTCTCTCACCTGAGCGCCACAAATCTCTCACCCAGCAGCGCTAGAGCCAAGCCCAGAGCAGTGAGAAGCACCAGCCGCGCCATGGCCGCTTCTGGTCCGGCCCAGTCCGGGGACCCCGCCCTCTACCCGCCTCCGCTGCCCCTCGGCTCCCAGCTCCGCCTCCACCCGCCCTGGTTCCCAGGCTCCGCTGATCCCTGAAGCAGATAGAAGGCCGGCTCCTAGGCTTGGCGCGGGAACTGGGTCTCAGGACACCACCCGTCTCCTGACCCCCTCCTCCATCTTCCTTTTCTCGGCCCCCACTTCCCTATCCTTCTGTGTCCGCCTCAGCTTTCGACCCTCCTTCCTGCCCGTTCACCTTCTTCCCTCGGGGGCTGCCTCTCCTTGCCGCCCCTGCTGGCCCTCTTGTAGTTCTCTCCTGTCTTCTTACACCAGGTCTTCTTCTGTCTCTTTCTCTTTCCCTCTGTGCCCAAGGCCCATAACAGCACCACACAAAACTAGAATTTCCCCCAAGATCCCCCTCCCAAAGGGCCTCCAAGCCTACCCTGCGTCCCCTTGGAGCCCCCTTTTTCCCTCCTGGAAGAAGAGCGGATGAAGGGGGGAGAAGGGAGGTGGCCTCCCTTTTTCCAGCCTGGAATTACTTTGGGCTTAAAAAAAAAAGTTCGTTGCATTGGCATGAATTGCAGAACCATTCCACCCTACCCCAAACCCCACCTCTGTGGGATTTCAATTTAGACACATTCCTGGAGTGAAACCTTGTGCCTTCCCCACGTCTGGAAAAGGTCTGAGGACCTTTAGCCCTGATGGAGCTTCTCTGGGAAGGTCCTATGTCTCTTCCCCTCACTCCCTTCCCCCCACCCTAAGTATGCTTCTTTGGTTCCAGTGTAGGGAAAGATGAACTTGTATCTGACAAACGCCACCAATGGTGACCACTGGTGAAGCGAACAATTCCTGGAGGTAGCTGGAAATTCCCACCTCACTTCCCAGCAGGAGGCTTGGCCTAAGAGGGCTTCTCCAGCCTTCCTTGTCACTGAGGTCAGAAAGAATTTCCTTCTGGTGGGAAGACAGTGTTGCTCACAACAATAACACAACAACACACACACCAGGACCACCACAGAATTTCCCCTCCAGTCCACATGGTCTAAGTTGGGTCCTATTTCTTTTGCGTTGGCCATGATGGAGTGACCTTGGTGCCCCTGGACACTATCCTCACTTGACTCTGGGGCCTCTGGGCTCTCCTGGTTCTCTTCTCAGTGCTTCTCCTCTGATCCCATTCTCAGGTTGCCTCATCTCCAGGGTCTTGGGAGAACTTGGCAGCCTCCTGAGGCTTCTTTGGCTGGTGAGGTCAGGTCTTCAAGGGGGTCAAAGATGCTTCAAACGGCTGGGACAGACTTTGTCTTCAATTCTGTTAACCTCGATCTCACAGCACCCATGTAATCCTAGTCCAAAAATCCATTGGTATGGGGCTCTCTCCTGATTGGTGGAGGTGAATGGCCTATGTCTGTGTTCGGGGAGTTGGGAACAATGCTTCAGTCTTCAAGCTTCCAGTCTTTTAGGTGTTTCTGGCTTTGGGGTGGGGGGAGACTGAGGTAGATAGAGGGAGAGGGAGCAGGAGGGGAGGAAAGGAGGGGGAAGGGGAGGGGAAAAGGGAGAGAGAGAAAGAGAGAAGATGGAAGGGAGAAAACTTGGCAAGAAGGTGATGTGAGATGAGCTGGTCCATCATGCTTCTCTCCCCAGCTGCTTCACTGGAGACTTTGGGGAACTTGCCCTTGGATGAGAATTATGACCTGCCCTCTTGGTTATGCTGAGTTCCCTTATTCCCAATGGGAGAACTCCACTCTGTATTGTCTAGTATATAATCTCCCTCGGTCGGGGTCCTGATTAGAAATTACCCCAAATCTGAAACCCACATCCCCTACACTACTAACATTTAAGGGGACAGATAGATCTCACTCTAGCCTGGTATTCCCCTCCTCTCTCTGAGTAGAGCAGCGTTGGTCTCAGACACTGCTCTCCTGCTTCCCCTCCTAGCAGGGAGTAAAGTCTCCCTTGTAGTAGAGTGGGGGGAGAAGAGGCTACAAATGTCTCTTGTCTCCCTTTGAGCCACAGGTGAGAGACAATGAACTTGGAGAGATGATCTTTCCCCTCATATTGATTTTTTGAACCAGAGAATCCAGAAGAATCTCTCTGGTCTCCATTTCCATAGCCCTTTGTTTTGAATGAGCAGCTCCTGGGCAAGACCCCTGAGGCCTGTCTGGAAACCGTCTTTCTGGGGTCAGCTTTGTTTCCTCCCAATCTGGAAAACACTTATATTTTCATTTTTTTCTTTTCTTTCTCTCTTCAGTGGGAGTAGATTTTTTTTTTAAAGAGTTACAGAGAGTTTGGTTCTATCCTGGAATTTTTTAATGTAAATTTTTATTGTTTTTGTTTGGAAATGGCACAAGCCTCTCCCAGCTTGGCTTCATCCCGCTGTCAGGCAATTGCTCCATTTATTGACATGGAATATTTCTCACAAGTCTGAATGCTACTGAATGGCTAGCTACTGCTAGAAGGTGATACCTGAATAATTCCTTGGCTCTGACTGTTGATTGGCAGAATTTGAATTCAAATCTTTTTCTGTACTGTTGCATTGCTTAAACTCAGTATTTTAATCCAATAGAGTGTCATTGTTACAACACTGGAAATCTCTTAATTACATTAATTGTTTGTGTATTAATGTTGGCACTTGGGAAATGATCCCTAGAAAAGATGGGCACTAAGACCCTGAGGGGCTTTGTCTTGCTTTTGCTGTGGAAAAGCAATGAGGTCTGCTGAAATCAGAAGTGGAAAGGTAGGTGGTATGGTAGAGAGAGGGCTGGGTCTGAAGTCAGGAAGATTCATCTCTGAGTTCAAATCTGGCTTCAGATTATCTGTGTGATCCTGGGCAGGTCACTTAACCATGTTTGCCTCAGTTCCTCATCTGTAAAATGGGCTGGAGAAGGAAATAGCCAACCATTCTAGTATCTGTGCCAAAAAAACCTGAAATGGGGTCATGAAGAGTCAGATACAGCTGAAAAAAATGACTGAACAATGTATGTGTGCAGTCTGCAAGTACTCTTAGTGAGCATTTGTTTAATATCAACTGCAGTGGGATGGAACATTGGTTGCCTGGGATATCAGGAGAATCATCCTTGTTTGAAAGCACTGATTCCTAGGTTTACATGGTATACTTAAAGATTTTGGACCTGCCCCAGCTGATCTTTGCAAGGGACTGAAAGGAGTTTCAGTTCAGGGGAGGAATGTGAGCCCAGTCCCAAAGTCCATTGGAACGAGACTCTCTCCTTGTTGGTGATGAATGGGTCAGGGTGGAGAGAGGAGGATTCTTCAGACTCTTCAAGCTTAGAGTCACTTTGACCACTTCTGGCTTCCAGGTTCAAGAGAGAATATGGAGGGGGCCAAAGTCAGCATGAAAGGATTGGGCAGTCTTCTTCATGTCCCCACCCCCAGCTTGTTCGACTAGAAATTTCAGGGCATTTCTCCTGGGGAGAGATCTGTGATTGTCTCTCTTGGTCGACCTGAGTTATCTTGCTCCTAGTGTGAGACTTCCTTCACCCAGTGTTGTCTGGCATATGTCCTCTGTGCACTTCCTCTGAACTCTCCTTGGCTATGGTCTTGGGTAGATGTCTTATGTGTGTTTGTTGTATAGGCTTTTGGGGTGGGAAGGGAGTCAAGCCTTGGATATAAAGCTTAGTCCCTCCTCTTTCCCAGCAATAAACAATGACTAGAAGTTTAACTTGAACCTAAAGCATACATCCCCTACACTAACAATGGTTAAGGGAGCAGATAGATTTAATTCTAACTTGGTACCCTCCCTCTCTGAGGAGAGCAGAACAGCCTCCAGCCCCAACCACCTGCTTTTCCTCTGAGGAAGAATTAAAATATTTTCTGGAGAAATGTGGGAAGAGAAGAGGTTAGAGATCTTTATTCTTCCTCCTTTGGAGCTACACAGTGATGCCCCTATGTTATATGTCAGGAACAGCACTTGCAACATATGCACCTCCCCACACTCATTTTACAAATGAGGAAAAGGAAGCCAGAGACACCTCATGATTGGTCCAGTCATACAGCTAGTGAGTGTTTGAGGGTTTGAACCCATGGACTAGAGGGGAATTGAGCCCAGGAGATGCAGGAGGCTCTCAAGAATGACATTGCAAGAGGGAGGGGGAGAAAATCTAAAGCTCAAAAGTCTTATGGAAGTGAATGTTGAAAACTAAAAATTAATTAATTATTTTTTAAAAAATGACATTCCAAAGAGACAAGGAAAATCAATTCAGTTGGAGAGAAAAATGCATAATTTGCAGATGACATCAATCTGGGAGTGAGAAATCACACTCTGAATATGAAAGCTGAATTCCAAAACAGCCTAGAACAGCCTAGAACAGGTCCTGGGCCCAAATCTATCATGCCTCCTACTTTTGTCAGCTAGGAATGGTTTTAGATTTTTAAATAAAGTTTGTATATTTAAATTGAATGTTACAAAAACAGACAACGGGCCAGATTTAACCCCCACCATTGGCTGCCCCCAGGCTAGAATCTATGTTGAGCTGAATCCAAAACGATGAAATAGTCTTGGGTTTCTTCCAAATAACATGTCTCTGAAAGCACACAAAGGGCCAGCAGAGATAGATAGCCCTTCACCTGGAAGAGACCTGGAGGTTTTGTGGATTAATGGACAGTGTGACGTGGTTGGAAAGAAGGTGAATGGAATCTCAAGTTTCGAAGAGGGAGGCAGAGTGAGGGAGGGGAAGCTGTCTCTGCCTCCTGTTCCTGGTACACCACTTTTCCAATGAGCCCTGCCTTCTCATCCAGTGGCCAAGTATTTAAGCTTCAGCTTCAGCATTTGACCTTTCAAGGAGTAGCCTGAATTAATTTATTTAAGTATGGACTGAGTTGATCTCCTTGCTGCTCAGGAAACTCAAAAGTCTTTTCCAGACCCACAATTCAAAATCATCGATTCTGAGGTTCAGCCTTCCTTATAGCCCAACTCTCACAGTCATACATTGCTACTGGAAAAACCATAGATTTGACTCTACAGACATTTGTCAGCAAGGTGATGTCTCTGATTTTTAGTGTGCTGTCCAGGTTTGCCATAGATTTCCTTCCAAGGAGCAAGCGTCTTTTTAATTTCATGGCTGCTGTTGCCATCTGCAGTGATCTTGGAGCCCAAGAATAGAAAATCCGACACTGCTTCTATTTGCCAGGGTGTAATGGGACCAATGGTCAAGATGTTAGTTTTCTTTGATGTTAAACTTCAAGCTAGCACTTACACTCTCCTCTTTGACCCTCTTCAAGAGGCTTCTTAATTTCTCTCCACTTTCTGCCATCAGAATGGTATCATTTGTACATCTGAGACAGCTGATATTTCTCCTGGCAACCTTTCCCAAGATGTACTCTGCATAAACAAATAAGGTGACAACATACGGCCTCGTTTTTCTTGTTTCCCAATCGTAAACCAGTTAGTTGTCCCATGTCCAGTTCTCACTGTTACTTCTTGGCCCACATGCAGTTTCCTCAGGAGGTGAGTAATAATTTGGTTCTCCCATCTCCTTGAGAACTTGCTACATTCTGTTGTGATCCACATAAGCGAAAGCTTTAATGCAGTCAATAAAGCAGAAAGATGGATGGACAGAAATAGACAGATATTTATTAATAGAAAGAGATAGATAAACAGATAGACCAACCGGTACAAAGGTGGTGATAGACACATCAATGGATAGTGTTGCTCTTAAGCCAGTGTAACCTGTCTTCTTGTGCTACCATGTTTTCCAGGCACACTCGACCCACGTTATGCACGAGTCAAGGATGAAGTCTCCCTTCCCCCCAAGCTGACAGAATGAGTCATTGGCAACATCAGCTGGTCTCTCACAGTGTGCACTTGAGGACCGAATGAACTACAAGACAGACACCAGTCAGTCTGCACCAGGCTGAGAAACTGCAGTTAGGACCCTTGAACATAAGCAGAACATCAGACCTTCGTGGTTTAGCAGTTCTCAAGGGAAAAGAAAGTGGCTTTTGCCTCTATACTTACTCAGGTTCACCTCCCCCCCTTCCCCAGTCCTGCTGCTCCCTTCCTCCTCCCATGCCGCTCCCATTTGGGAGGGGATTGCCTTCCACCCCCACCCCCCACTACAACTTCTAAATTCCAGCTCCATCCCTAATTGGGAACTCCACACTTGGCATAGGAGCTCTACATGCGTACTCATTTCTCTTGTAAGAAATCCAGTTTCAACCAATGTCTCATGGACTTATGGATATTTTTTTTGTTAACAATGGATAGGTAGATAGATGGATGGAATGATAACAGAGATAGATAGCTAGATAGTGAAAGGTCAGTTGTTGGTAGGTAGTAGATGGAGGGATAAAAGAATGGATAGAGCAATTACTAAGCACTTACTTCATACCAGGCTCTGTGATAACGCTGGTGATGCAAATACAAGTAAAAATCCCTTTAAATTACTTAGTGAGGGAACTCCACCCAGAAAAGGGAGCTAGAAAGTTGTCAGGAGGGGGAGGAGTCCAGAGAGTCAGGAGTGGGACTGGTAGAAGTGGATGAGGATGGCCTGGGCTCTTCCTGAAATAATGATGCTGGGCACAATCTCACCCTCAGAGGAGGGGCTGCTAGAGGGCAACTGCTTCAGGGGGAAGAGGCCATTGGTGAGGACAGGAGAAAGCCTAGAGTCAGGAGTAGGGCAGGAGAAAAGTGAGCATCAATAGCCTGGCCATCCCTTCAGAGCATCTCTGTCATGGGTGGGCAGGTGAGTCTGAGGCATGTTTGTGTGGGTGTGTATGTGTGGCACATGTTTGCGTGGCTTTGGGTGGGTATCCTTTCTTTATCCTAGTTACTGAGTCTCAAAGTCTCCAGCAATTGGGTGGGTTTATGGATTGTAAAAGGTGTAAATGTTACTAGAGGCCTTTGGATGGGGCACCTGTCTTTTCCACAAAGTAACAATGTTGCTATGGTCCACAGCAATGTCTCCATGAAGCTTGGCCCTTGGACCAGGAGTGGTTGGACAGGGCCCAGCTGAGGTGAAGTCGAAATGCCTGACAGGCTGTCTTGTAAAACTACTTTCGATTTGGCCTACTCATGTATTGTTAACTCTTGTTACTCTGTTAATCCCATGAGTGTGCAGCGATTCTTGTGTGTTTATACCTCTTTTCTGCCTTTTTCAGAAAAAAAGGACTTGTTCCTTAAAAAAAAAATACTACACAGACACTATTATTATCGTCCACCCAGTGCCATGTTTAACCCATCTGTGTTGGGTCAGATTGACTCTAATCTAAGATAATAGTCTACTCCTGTGCCTCATTTCACTCAGATTAAAAGAACTTGGGTTTAGCTGTGTGATCTTGGGCAAGTCACTCAACCACAATTGCCTTGCCTTCTGCCCTCCAAAAAAAAAATAATAAGTTTAAAAAAATAAAGAACTTGGCTTGAGTCTGGAAGCTGCAGGGCATCATGGGACTTTTCCTGGGTGACTGAGGTCTGGTTGAAAGGCTCCCATGAGACGCTTCATCGGAGAGCCTACCAAGGGGCTCAGGGCAGCAGGAAGTGTCTGCTTCTGTGCAGTTGGGAGGCCAGGAGATGCCGGCCTCTGCCGAACCATTAACGGTAGTATTGTGTTGTGAGCTCAAATTCACATGTCATGAATTCCAAGCTAAGCTTTATGCTGTATTGAATCTGGCCAACATTTGTTCTGTACTGGGTCAAACTAGAGTAAATGCCCATATGGAAGCAAATGTTGGGAACATTTAGGTTGAGAAGCTGCAGATGTTCTTGGTGGAAGGACAGCATCAGTCCAGAACCTGAGAGAGAAAAATTTCAATCGAGCCCTGGCATCGCCAACGACTGCCCTGAATGCCCATCCCAGGCAGATTCCCTCAGACTGTTTCAGTGCTTGGTGACCAGAAGTAATGGGAAGGTCCACATGGGGCAGAAAAGGACAAAAGCCTCTCGGGTTGGGGCGCCTAGAAGGAGGAGCAGATCTCCAGAAATCCTTCTCAGACCTCTGCTGGGGGTGGCCACAGGAGTCTGACGGCTCCGACTCAGTCTTGGGAGGTGGAGGGCAGTGAGATACATAATTACAGTCCTAATTCTAATACGCTACGGCCCTGAGCCTCTGTGGGTGGAGGCAGAGGAAGGCTAGGACAGAACCCAAGGAGACAGGGCTATTGGCCAATTCGTGAATTCCTGTCATATTTAAAATCCTGGCCCCTCCTGCAAGCCTGCAGGCTTTCTAATTTCTTGGATCTTGTTACCATCTATTTCCGTCTGTGAAACTGGTGGTTTGGATGTCCTGGCCCGGCGAGCATTGTCTGCTGATAATTGGCTCATCCCCCTCAGCTTGGTCAAGTCCCTCCTACTTCCTGGTCTTTGGCTTCCTCCCACGTCAAAAGAAGGGGGTAGATTTGTGAACTTCCAACTTCCTGTTCACCTCGGCTATCTGAAGAGTACGGGCTCTTTCCCAGCGGAGCTATAGAGAGGACCTCCCTCGTGGTCGTTGGTCCAGCTTCCTGAACCATCCCCAGTCTGAGTGGGGGCTTTGATCGGGCACCATCAGTTCTGGGCCACTTCTGGGTTGGAGGGAACTGTGATACAGAGGCTGATTGAGGAGCTGGAGGCAGTCGAGTGAAGGGCTCTTTTGCTGTTCTTTCTCATCTTGTCAGTCTGGGGGAATCCTCATAGGGAGACTTCCTTTACTGACGCAGATTGCAATTCCTCTGATACCTCAACTCAAGTCAGTAGAAATTTGTGAAGTTCCTACAGTGCAACAAGTCTAGGGGATAGGATGAAAAAAACCAGCCAGTTTCTGTCCCTTAGAAACTACTATTATCTGTCACTGAGGAGGGTAAACAGTGTGTCCACAGAGAAGCAATGTGAGGCACAAAATAAAGAACAATGTAGCCCTCCTGTGGCTGTGGGCCCACGGTAGCAAGCCCTGGGGCACTGGGTGGTCGGTTCCCAGAAGGTAGAAGACTTCTTCCCTTGAGGGTATCAGCCAAGGCCCCATCCAGTGTGTGCCCCTCTTCCTACAGATTAACCAGCTGACATCAATCAGCTTTTGGAAAAAGCTATTTATTGGGATGGTAGAGCAAGGGCCAAAGTCACACATACAGTCCCCAAAGCAGAGATGTGCTGTCCACTCTGCACTCGTTGGGTCTCTGGGGGAGTGCACATCTTTGAGGCACCTTCACACCCAGTACCGAGGGAGGAGATGCATGTGACTTAGAGGTATCCTCTTTGGCTGCTGGGATATTTTCTCCCATTGAAGAGTTTCCCTAAGTTTATTTCTCAAGAAGATCTGTCCCATAAATGAAGCCTGATTCTATGTATCTCCAGCACTTAGCCTAGTGCTCAGCACATAGTAGGCTTTCAATCCATGTTTCTTAACTTGACTTACATCCACTTGGAAATGCCCAGTAGGCAGTTTTTAATGTGAGAATAGAGTTCAGGTTCAAGCTGGATATATAAATCTGGGAGGTGTCTGCATCTGCATGGGAGCTAGTGGGTTCACCGGAGGAGGTTTTTTCACCAAGAATGCTTGAAAGTCCTCTGTTTTATTGAATGAGCATATTTTCCCTTGAAACATTATACTCAGTTTTGCTGGGTAGGTGATTCTTGGTTTTAATCCTAGCTCCTTTGATTTCTGAAATATCATATTCCAAGCTCTTTGATTCCTTAATGTAGAAGCTGCTAGATCCTGTGTTATTCTGATTGTGTTTCCACAATATTCAAATTGTTTCTTCTTGGCTGCTTGTAATATTTTCTCCTTGGTCTGGGAACTCTGGAACCTGGCTATAACATTCCTAGGCGTTTTCTTTTGGGGATCTTGTTCAAGAGTTGATTGGTGAATTCTTTCAGTTTCTATTTTGCCCTCTGGTTCTGAAATATCAGGGCAATTTTCCTTGAGAATTTCTTGAAGGATGATTTCTAGGTTCTTTTTTTGATCATGGCTTTCAGGTAGTCCAATAATTTTAAAATTATCTCTTCTGGATCAATTTTCCAGGTCAGTGGTTTTTTCTAATGAGATATTTCACATTGCCTTCTATTGTTTCATTTGTTTGGATCTGTTTAATAGTAT
>JAQQSV010021180.1:0-10840 GCA_028646515.1 Pseudochirops corinnae
TTGGAGGCCCCTGGTGGGGGTGCTCTGGCTGCGCTCTCCTCCTCCCTCTCTCTCCCATGATCTTTCTTTTCCCCAAGGAAGGAATCTAGGGTTTGGGAGCTGTTCTTACTTTGCTTTTTATGCTTATTCTTACTCATGGTTGTTCAGTCCATGATTTTTTTTTTAAATCTCTGTGGGGCTCTGCTTCCAGAAGGGAAAGCTCTGTCCCAAATTGCTGGGGTCCTCCCAGCTGCTGTAGCTCTCAGGAAGATGCTGGGACTCTTCCTATTTATTTCCGGCTGACTGGAAAATGAAGACTCCAGGACCGAGGCCCAAGACCACGATCCAGATCCAGGCCACTCAACACGAGAGCTCTTGGCCTCAGAACAATCGTTTAGTCCTCCTGCTGTCTGCAGGCCGCGAGCAGGAAGCTGCAACGCAGAGGCGGGTGCAAAACCTCTGGTTTTTGCTTTTCCTCTCTGGAAGCCTTTCGGCCAGATGCTTTTCTCCCCGCAGTTCCCACTGACCTAGTTCTGAATGCTGCTTGCAGCTGCCGCTAATCCGCTCCTCTGCTCCTCCCATCCAGCTGCCTCCGGGCCACAGCCGCGGCTTCAGGCCAGGCTGGCTTCGGTTCGCAGTGCTGATATGGTTCCTCGTAGCCTAGCTGACTTTAGTGGGAAGTATCTTTGTGTGCGTTTTGGAGTTCTAGGATTGGTTTAGAGTCCTATTTTATGGGTATTTTGGGATGGCTATGTGAGAGCTGCAATATGTTGCTGCTGCTACGCCACCATCTTGGCTCCACCCCCTGGTTTTAAAGATTGATTGAGCACTCAAGTGAAATCAGAGAGGGAGAACATTTAAGGCATAAGAACCAGAGTAAGAACAGATGTAAGAAAACAGGAGAGGAATCCAAATGAGTTGGACGAGAGTATAGAGTTTGTGGAGGACAATAGGAGGTAATGCTGGCAAGTTAATTCCATGGACTTTTCAACAGCCCATAAGTCCTCCTTCCTGACTTCCTCATCTGCCATTCTTTCATCTGGAGAACTTTTTTCTGTCTCCCCATCAATATATTTCCTTCTCATCTTTCAGTATTGGACTGAAGTTTGGCCTCCTCTGGGAGACATCACAGTGAATTGCAAAGTATGCTGGATTTGGAAGCAGAGAACCTGAGTTCGAATTCTGCCTCTGATAGGTTCCACCTTTATGGCCTAGGACAAGTCCTGACCTCCTTGGACATTGGTTTCATCTGTAAAATGAGAGAATTCAACTAGTCAGCCCCTGAGATTCCCCCTAGGTCTATGATCCTCAGGGCTGAGCATGGTTATGGTCTCTGCCATTCCCTGTGTGACCTTGAGCAAGTCCCTTAACCTCTTTTATCCTCAGGTTTCTTCATCTGAAAAAAAAAGAGGAGGGATTAGACTACATGATCATTCAGATTTCTTATAGCTCTAAATCTTTGATCCCCAATTCTCTACAATTAACGCATTTCCTGAGTAACTAAAATAGTTGCCCAACTCCACTGAGGGGGAGACTAGAGATAGGGCATGGTTAATCTTTCAGTTTGAACTAAGTTTAACTTAATTTCTAAGCACTTACACCTCAGAAATCAGCAAATGCCACAGATCAGGGTTCAATTTATTGTTTTGCTAATAGTCTAGGCTTAAGAAAGTGATGGAGAATATGTTAATAATATAGATTAAACTTAGAAGTCTGTTGTGTGTACCTTTTTGGGGGAAGGCATTTATAAAATATTTGCCAATACACCCTTGCAACCAGACCCTTTCCCTCAGGCAACTGAATTGTCTATCAAGTGGACTGAAGTAGGTAGACAATATGAAGCAGACTTAATATTAATGTGGACCTAACTTCTTGCTACTTGTAATAGTAATGTAATTTGAAGATCCCCTTGCATTGGCAAATGCTTAGCACCTTGTTTGAAGTGTGATTTGGAGAATGGAGCTTCTGCTGAGACTTTTCTTCTGGGAACTTCTGCTGAGAGCTTCTGAGAACCAGACTGAGGAGCTACTGTGAATGAGAGAGAAGGATCCCTGTTTGAAGGACCCTGTTCTGTTGTTAAGGCTTGGGAATGTGGGTATTCACTGCATTGACCATGTGTACCAACTTTGTAGTTACTCTAATGACTTTGACTTTCTGGTTCTGGGACTCAAGTTTCCTGGTATTTCAATTAGGACTTGAGGTGAACTAGACACTGTGAGCTTTAATGTGGAAAAAGAACTGCACAGAAAGCTGGACAAAGAACTGGGAGCTATCTGCCTTTGACCTCAGGTGGCAGTTGGTTAGATTCAGGAAGTAGCTGGGACCATGGAAGAGGAACCACAGAAGCTGAGAGCCTGCCTTGAGTCAAGATGAAAAGACCTCTCCTTGGGTAGTTAATGCTGACTGATGAAATTGTAACTTACTTGTGACCTAATGGTGGATGGCCCTTGTATTTTCCACTACCCCTTAAGAGAGTACTGAGTAGTGACTGATGATATTGTAGCTTAATTGCACCCCATGGGTGGAAGACTTTGACTTTTGTACTTTGTGATTGAATTAAGGACTTTGTGATTGACTAAATGAATGTACTTTGCTTAAAACTATGTGACCACTTTGGTGAAAACTATGTGGCTATTTTAGTGTTAAGTTGTTGAGTTGTAACATTGTGAATGCCATACCTTGATTTTCTTTGAATGTTTTGTCTTAGTTTGTTACTTAATAAATAGAGAGTTTACTATACTGTGTAATCATAATCTTGAAAAGCTGTTCATAGCAGTAGTTCTCTGGAAAGCTGCTTGTGCTTGGCTTTACACTATTTCAGGTTCAGGTGGGGCATTTGGAGTTCTCATAGTTATGCAAACATGGCTTGATCCCAGGGCACTGTCTATTAGGATGTTAGATTTATAGCTAGAAGGGGAATTAAAGACATGTAATACAATCACCTCATTTTATAGGCAAGGTAATTGAGGTCTAGGGAGGACAGATAACTTTTTCTCAGGTCAAACAGACAGTAAGTGACAGTCAAGATTGAATTCAGGTCCTTTGATTTCGAATCTAGTACGGTTTCTACCATATCATGTTTCCAAAGCATTATAGCAGAAACCTTACTTCAAATAATCAATTATTTGGTTAAAATAGAATCACAAGGTAAATGGCAAAGGAAAATCAAGTAGAAAACTCATTCTGAAGTCCTCATAACAAATCATGAAAATCTCTCCAGAAAATCCAACTCATGTAGGAATCAGAAAACTTTTTTTTTTTTTTTTGCTTTTTGGAGGGAAGGTAGGGCAATTGGGGTTAAGTGACTTTCCTAAGGTCACATGGCTAGTTTTTGTGTTAAATGTCTGAGGCTGTATTTCAACTCAGGTTCTCCTGACTCTAGGGCTTGTGCTTTATTCACTGCACCACTTAGCCACCCCCAGAAAACTTTCTTATGTGAGATTATGAGGTAGAGGAAGGGTCAGCCATTTTCTCTACTGGGGCTTAGTAGCTGACATGAAGATTTGCTAGTACCTCTCAAGCGACGTTATGTTTAGTGGCTCCAGAGTTATCTGAATTCTTCCAGGACTCCTAGGTTCAGGAATACCATGGTAGACTCACCTCACTTTAACCACAGACCTGCCTGTGTCCTCTCTGTCTCAACCAACTCTCATACTCCTCAACCCACCTCCTCACCTAATGGTGCTTCTATTTTCCATCCAGGCATACAACCTCCTTGAAAATAGAGCATAAGTAATTTTCTCCAATTAATAATATACTTTGGGCCCTGAGCATCATGAGAAATTAAGACATAGAGACTATTCTCTTGGCCATGTCCTCTATAGTAACAAATACATAACAAACTGGGTTTTTGTTGTTGTTGTTATTTTTTTAAGTGCTATGGGTACACTAAGGAGAGAGGTAATTTAAAGACAGCACCAAATTGTAAAAAAAAAAAAACAAACCAAAAAACTTTGAAAGATATTATAATCAATACAATGACTGACTACAATTCCTGAGGTCTGATGATGAAGTCACCTTTTGACAAAGAGTTGATGCATTTCCTGACTCAGGCCACATGGGAATTTGTTTTACTTGACTTCGCATATTTGTTATAAGGACTTTGGTTTTCTTCTGCTTGATCTCCTTGTCTCAAATCTCTCCTTGCTCTAGTGTATCATCTTATTCAGCTGTCAAATTAATTTTCCTAACATATACTTCCAGCCACATCATGCCCCCCTTTGATAAACTGCAGCGGCAGTTTGACCTTCAGGATCAAATATAAAGTCCTTTGTTTGGCTTTTAAAGTCCTTCATAACTTTGCCATCTCCCTTCTCCCCTTTTCCAGTGTTCTTACACCTTACCTCCTGATCAAGTGACAATGGCTTTCTTATTGTTCCTTGAACAAGACACTCCCTCTCCCGATTCTTTGCTTTTTCACTCATCCCTCATGCCTGGAATTCTCTCCCTCATCTTCTCTGCCTTCTGGCTTCCTTCAGGTTCCAACTAAAATCCCACTTTATGTAAGAAGCATTTCCCAATATCCTTTAATGTCAGCTTCTCTCCAAGATTATTTCCAACTTACCTTTTGTTTATCTTGTTTGTACATAACTGTTTATGTGTTGTCTGCCCCATGTGAGGTCCTTTAGTATAGAAACTGGAGATTTTTTAACCTTTCTTCGTATCCCCAGCACTTAGCACAGTTCTTAACATATATTAGGCACTTAGTAAATGTTTCTTAACTTGATTCCAATCCAGGAGGGAGAAAGAGGGAGACAGACAGACAGACAGACAGATAGAGAGACAGAGACAAAGAGAGAGAGAGAGAGAGAGAGAGAGAGAGAGAGAGAGAGAGAGAGAGAGAGAAGAGGTGTAAAGAGAGACAGTGTAAAGCCAAGCATGAGCAGCTCTCCAGATAATTGCTGCTGTGAACACCTTTAAAGTTCTGATTACATAGTATAGTGAACTCTCTATTTATTCAGCAGTAAATTAAAGCAAAACACTGACAGAAACCAAAGTACAGCATTCACAATATTATGACATAATGAGTTATCACTAAAGTGGCCACATAGTTTTAACAAAATTTGCCACATAGTTTTAAACAAAGATATCATTCAGTAAGTCCTTAACTCATTCTTAAGGAGCAAGCCTCCTTAAGAGACACAAAGTACAAAGGACAAAGTTCTCCAACCCTAGGTCACAGTAAATCATGATCTTCTCAGTCAGCATTAAGTACCCAAGGAGAGGTCTTTTCATCTTGACTCAAGGCTTGCTCTCAGCTTCCATGGTTCCTCTTCCATGGTCCCAGCTCCTGACTGAATCTACCCAGCTGTCACCTGGATTCAAAGGTAGACAGCTCTCAGCTCCTCATCCAGTTCCCATTCCATATTGAAGTTCATGGTGTCTAGTCCACCTCAAGCCTTTCACAGTTTCTGTTTCTGGAAGATAAAGCTTAACAGAGTCAAAACAACATTCATGCACATTGCCAGCACCATCATCAATTCACTATTTGCCTGTAAAATCAACAGAGACCCACATACAAGGTCTGAGAACTCAACAGAAGTCATCAGTATGACCTCTGAATCTTTCCTCCAGGACTTCTGTAAACAGACAACAAGAAAATCCTCTTTCAGGGCTTCCAGTAAGGTCCCAGGGTTTCTGTACAAAATATAACAAACAAAAATCAACACAAACAGAACAGACAGAGTGCCGGCCACCACAAAGTTCCCCTTCTCAATTCTGCCACCACAAGTGCTCTCTTCTCAATTCTTCTCTCTCCTAGCTGGGGCTTCTCTTTATATATGGTCATTAGCTCCTCCCTCTTCCACCCATTCCTGGTGCATGAGCAACGGAGTTTGACAAATTCTGGGGTTCACAAGTTGTGAGGTTCACAAGTTCTATTTCTTAACAAAGACTTGATAGAATCATGGGCAAGGTTTACAAGAAACTTGAACTGAAACAAGGTGCTAAAAAATTAAATAGCTTAAACAAGGTAAGTACTTCTTTTGCCATTACAGACAGAGACAGAGACACAGAGACAGAGAGGGAGAGAGACAGAGAGAGAGAGAGAGAGACAGAGAGAGAGACAGTGAGAGAGATAGAGACACAGACAGAGACAGAGACCAAGAGATAGAGAGAGTGATAGAGACAGAGAGACAGAGACAGAGAGACACAAGGAGAGAGAAACAGAGATAGAGAGAGAGAGAGACAGACAGAGACAGAGACCAAGAGATAGAGAGAGTGATAGAGACAGAGAGACACAGGGAGAGAGAGAGAAACAGAGAGAAAGAAACAGAGAGAGAGAGAGAGAGAGAGAGAGAGAGAGACATAGGGTGGCCAAAGAAGTAAAGCAGAGAAAAGAGAGTCATTGAGATTTGTTTTACTTCACAGAAGAGAACAGAAAGAATCATGGAAAAGCTAGAAAGTTTTTGGAAGCTATAAGTTGGAATTAATTACATACTCAAAACGGAAAGAACGTTGTATGTAATAGAGAGCCACAACTTCATTTAAAATTCTCTTTTTCTCTTTTATTATATATATGAAAATGTCTGCTTATTTAGTGTATGTTAAGCTCAGAATAGAAATAAATTTTAAAAATTGTTTTTTAAAGAGAACTGGTTTTGAAACCAGGAGACCTAGACTCATATTCTGGAAGAAAATCACAGCCCATTCTGGAATCTCATCTCTCTTGTTTGTACAATGAGGGGCTTAGACAAGAATTATTTCTATGGTTCTTTCCAGCTCCCTGAAGTTTGCCTTCTCCCCAGGGACATTCAAGGAGGCTTCATGAAAGAAGTGGCCTCTGAGTCAGGCCTTAAAGGTTGATTTTGAATGTGAATTTGTGAGAGCAATCTTTAAGTCCTAAATTCCCCCTAGCCCCAAGGACAATCGTTGTTATATGCCTCTTCTTTCTGTATGCCCCTGAAAAGCCCAGAAATAGGCACAGTATGCTGTTGACATAAAAGCTGAGACTTTACAGAGAATAAGTGTTCCAGCCCAAAAAGGTCTCCTCCATGTCCCAGCCCCCAAAAGACTTTGTTCTGAGCCAGTTTGGCAAACAGGAACTGGCCAAGATTTTGATCAGCTTCCAACATGCTTCCTTTTATCAAACTTCACAAGGCTTCCTTTTCCAGTCAGGGCTGTCCAGGAGTCCCCTAAAGGATACAGCCCTCAACAAGCTCCCAGGAACCCAGGACAATGACAATGACTCATCCCCAAGGGCTGGGACATCTGGGAACCTCATTAGGCGAGAGAGTGCCAAGCTTGTCCTGGCTCCAGCTTTGAGAGTCAAGACTCCACACCCCCTCAGTCTTCACTCTGACCCCACTAACCAGGCTCTTTCTCCAGGGATCAACTCTTCCCTCTGCAGACATTCACCAATTACATGGAAGTAGTCAATATGCTGAACTTACAGCAGTACATCAAGCCATCAAAACAGAACAAGGAGGACAGTGTCATATATTCACTGATTCATGGGCAGTAGCTAATGGGTTAGCTACATGTATGCCCATGCGGAAAAAATCAAAATTAAGAAATTTATGGCAAACAAGTCTGGGGCAAGGAATTATGGGAAGATACCTCTGAAACATGTCTTTTGTCACTGACTTGTCAGTTTTTCATGTAAATGCTCACATGGCACTCACCACGCCAGAACGTCAGAACAATGCTCATGCTGATAGACTGGCAAAGATTGCTGCTGAACATATTGTACCTACTTTGACAACAACTGATGATCCAGTATTAGCAAAATGGGTCCACCAAAGGGCCGGCCATTTGGGGGTCCAGGCCACCCACTGGTGGGCAGAAGATCGAGGTATTAGTATCTCTTATTCACTGTTAAAACAGATAGCAGAAGAATGTCATGGCTGGCCCTATATTTGCTTCCTTTTTATTTTTTGTCTGTTAAAGTTGTTTGCAAGATTTGTTTTCTGAAGGATTGGTACCCTCCACCTGCAGATGACCATTGTTTAAACTGGATGTCACCCCCTGTCCATGACTATGATGTGCCACCTCTGGACCAGGCATCGACCAAGCTCCATATGCCAGCTAAAGAACTGACTTTTTGAATGAGACCTTCTGGAAGTGGCATTGAACAAGCTCCGGATGACAGCTAAAGAACGGAACTCATGAATGGGACCTCTTGGAGCAGGGACAGCCCTATGTCCAATTTCAGGTTGAAGTAGCTTTGGAGAAGAGACCTTTGCCCCTTACCCCAAGATTTTGAGCCCCATTTGTTTGAGGGGGGAAGGATGAGTCACTTGTGCCTAAGCCCCCACCCTAAGCTATTGTATTATGTGCAAAGTTTTTCTATTATCCCTGTTATATTGTTGCAAAGTTCTATTGGCACCAATTTTTCCACCTAAACTCTCATTTATTGTTAAGGTATTTTTGCTATGTAAGGAACATAAAAGATCTTGGGGCCAAATGTAATAGGAATGGGAATTTGAAGATGTTCCCTGCCCCTGAATAGACCTGGGGGGAGTTTGAAGACCTCCCCTGCTTTGAAAGTAAACTCTGCCCATTAACAGGCTGACTGTAATCACATGGAGCCTGTGGTGGGAGCAGTTTTCTGAAGGGAAGCAGAGCTCACAGGAAGCTGGTTCAGAGCTAGCCAGACACTGGGGGAGAGAGGAGTTCAAGCAAGGAGATAGAGAGGTTTGTGAGTAAATATTGATCTTGTATTGGTTTGTGGGAAGGCTGAAGGATGCTGTGGCTCTCAGCATTATTATGGCTTCTGAATATCTTTGGTGCTACGATGGAATTGGCTTACTGGTTTTGGGATTGGGTTTTCTGGTGTCTAAAGAAATGCTTCAGTTCTTTCCTCTATCTGGAGAGTCTGGTATATTTTGCTGTTGAATGTCATGCAATACTTATAGTCAGGGTCTTTATTGTGATTGTGGGTGCTATAAATATTGTATTGGCCCTACACCTGCCATCCTCTTAGAGTCCTAAACTGAATGCAAGACCTTCTCCTTGACTTTTTTTTCCCAGCCAACAGCACCTCCATCCTTGAAGTTTTGCATGATTTAAAACTGAATTCTTTTTATCTTTCTTTTCCCCCACATCCAATCAGTGTCTAGTTTGGAAAGTTCTTTGTAAACCTTAAAACATTATACAGATGTGAGGTTTAATACTTGAGGAAACTGAAATCTTGCCATTATGGGCATTCCCTCCATTGATGAAACTTACAGCCCCTATAATGTTTCAACATTAAGTGTATAATAATTGCAAGTATATTAAGTGTATAACTTATAATGAAATAATACAGCCCCTATAATGTTTCGACATTAAGTGTATAATAATTGCAACTACTCCAGTGAGAGTATGGGGGAATGGAATAAGATACAATTCTTCCTCACATTCATCCAGTGACTCAAAATCATCACTGAGTCAGTTAAAGTATCCAATCCAATAAACTTTTAAATGCCCACTCTGAGCTAGGCACTGCACTAAACACTGGGGATATAATTAATAAAAAGACAATGCCCACCCTAAATCTAATGGGGGGAGACAATATACAAAAGGAGACAAGAGGGGTGGCTAAGTGGCACAGTGAATAGAGTACTGGCTCTGGAGTCAAGAGGACCTGAGTTCAAATCCAGCCTCAGACACTTAATTTGTACTGTGTGACCTTGGGCAAGTCACTTAACCCCAATTGCCCTGCCTCCCCGTCTCCAAAAATAAAAAAAAAAGGAGAAAGGAAAGTAGGGAGTGGGGGAACACTAGGTGGTACCAGGCACATGAGGATCTTGTTCCATGGAGTTGTAAACATGAAGAGCAGCAGATGCAGAGTGGAGTGAGCAACATTCTTTCAGGTTAATCTGTGTTCACCATGATTATGAATAGATAATTTCACCTCCACTATGTAGCACCAATGTAATATTTACAGTGCCCATGATCATGATAAAGACTGTGACTATAAGTATCACATGATGTTGGTTGCAAAATATACCAGATTCCCCAGGTAGAGAACAGAACTGAAGCATTTATTCAGACACCAGAAAACACAATCCCAGAACCAGTAAGCTAATTCCATCATAGCACCAGAGATATTAAGAAGCTACAATAACACCGAGAGCCGCAGCACCCTTCAGCCTTCCCACAAACCAACACAAGATCAGTATTTACTCACAAACCTCTCTATCTCCTTAATGAGTGTCCTTTCTCCCCCACAGTCTGGCTAGCTCTGACCATATTCCTGTGGGCTCTGCTTCCCTTCAGCAAATTCCCTCCATCCCAGGCTCCCTGTTACTACCTTCAACCAATCAGGGGGCAGAGTTTACTTTCAAAGCAGATGAGGTCTTCAAACTCCCCCCTAGGTCTATTAAGGGGTGGGGAAGATCTTCAAATTCTCATTCCCAATTACACCTAGAAAGCATATTGCCAAGGAAAGTAAACTTATCCACAGCATTCAAAAGTTCTCCTGTTGTGGTTCCACATATAAATGGTATGGGGCTGGCTGGTAGAGAACCTCTGTTAGTATTGTTAGGTCAAAATTAGCACAAACAGTAGAGAATCAATTCATACTTTGTTGCATCTGAACTTGAGAGACTGCATTGAGTGCATAACCATCTGAGAACAAAAATTCATGCACCAACTGTCCCTCCATTGTCTAGGTTTGTGGCCTTTTCAAATTAAATAATTTGCCATCAGGGCAGTAGCTGACCTTGCTGCCTTTTTCATCCTCTTTAAAGGCATCCAATAACATTGCTGAAAACATCATGGGAGCAAGCATACAACCTGCATCACTCCATAGGTGACTGGGAAAGCTCAAGAACATTGTCCATCATCCAGAACTCCTGCTAGCATTCCACTGTAAAATGACATACAATACTGATTTACCTCTCTGAGAAATCAAATTTTTCCATGATCTTCTACAAGT
>JAQQSV010021181.1:0-10840 GCA_028646515.1 Pseudochirops corinnae
ATGTTATGTATGTGCAATTGTATGTATATGTATAGTTAGGGAGGAAGAGCACCAACAATTGAGGGGAAAAGGCCATTTTTCATGTACAATGGAGTGCTTGAGCTGCTTCTTAGAGAAGAGAGGTAGAGAGGAGGAGAGGGTGCAATGCTTTCCAGGAATGGGGAATAGCCAGATACAGAGATAAGAAAAGGCATGTCTGCCATGTATGAGGCATGGAAAGAAGACCAGGCTTGGCACAGTGCCTGGCACATAGGAGATACCTGATAAATGTTTATTGACTGTTCATTGACAGTTTGACTAGATTGTAGAGTGTGGCAGTGAGAATATTTGGAATAAGTGGAAAGAGAGATTGGGCCCAGTTGGTGAAGGACATTAAAAACTAACCAGAGGAGTTTGTTACATCCAGAATCAAATATAAAATACTCTACTTGGCAGGTTGAACCCATCACAGGCAGAGTAATATCAGTCAGTTGTAAACACAATCTTCTTAATTTTATTTCCTCCATGTATATTCTGCAATCTGGCTACAAGGGCATACTTGCCATTCTATGAGGACAACACTTCATCTCTCAGCAACTTGTCTTTGTACTGGCTTCCCCCTAGGCTTGGAATACTTTCTACTTCTGTTTCCTGGCTAGCAGCATTCCTTCAAGATTCATCTAGACTCCAACCTTCTGCTGGAGATCTTTCCCCTAACTCTGCTCCCACTACTCGTATCATCCCTCTGAGATTCACTTCAAAAATAAATAAACGAATGAATGAATGAATATATACATATACACATGTATAATATGATAATATGTATGTGCACATAAATATATTCATTTTTCAATCTTGCATGTACATAATTATTTATATATTGTCTCCTTCATTAGAATATGAGGTCCTGGAAAGCAAGGGCTAGTAAGGGCTTAATCATTGCTTGTTGATCAATAAGGACAAGACTAGCTGAGGGCAGAGAACCTCATTACCAGAAGATTTGGCATTAGATAATGGAGTTTGGGGTTTGGTTTTGGTTTTTTGGCCACAGAAGCTCATGAAAATGTCTATAAAGGCAACGAAGAGTTGCCATCTGCATTGTTGGAGTTTATAACAGCAATCCTTGAAATAAATATGTGTATTTTGTGTTCAAAAGAGTATAGAGAGGACTAATTTCGAAGTATCAATGAGAATGGTCATTTGGTCAAAGGGGCTTTATTGGTCTCTTGAAGCAATCTGACCCTGAACCAGAGGCCACATGGGAATAGTGGCAAAGAAACCAGTGTGACCATGTCTGAGGGACAGGGTATAAATTGAATGGGAGAACCAGTTCTCTTGAGTAACTGAAGTAGAAAGGCTTTTCTTTTTCTTTCTTTTTTTTTTTTTTTGAAGTTTGTTTACCCATTTCCATTTAATACTTATTTATCTAAAGTCAGAAATTGTAATATAATTCTTAACCAATTTTGTGGAAACTATGTGTATAATTGTTGAATGCAGACTTGAGAGGTATACATAGAATCTCTGGGAAGGGAGAGAGATAGCTATTAAATGGCTATATTTTTCTAGAACATGATTTCTGCGGGTGGCTTAGAGAAGGAATATATTCAGCAGTACTTCTCCAGGCAAAAGAGTCAGCAACAGTCATCACTAGCTAAGGGGGTTCAGGACGGGGAACTGATATTGAAGCCTAGTTTAAATTAAAAAAAAGCACAACTAGAAAAGCCACTCCTCTGAGACGAGGGACCAAAGGAGTAGCTATCCATTAAAAAACATTTATTGTCTACGTTGTACCAAGCACTAGGCTAAATACTGAGGATACAAAAACGAGTAAAAAGTCCCTGTCCTCAAGGAGCATTATTGTGTATATTGTATACACATATATACAAAGCAAGTTCTATACCAGATAAATAAGAAATAATTAACAGAGAGAAGGAGATAGAATAAAGAGGGATTGAGGAGGGCTTCTGATAAAAGATGAGATTTTAGTTGGAGCTTAAAGAATGCTAGAGAGGTCAGTATTCAGAACATGGCATGGGGTACAGTCAGAGAAAATGAAAGAAGGGAAGAGATGGAATGCTTAAGGCTAGAGAGAAAGTCACACTTACAGGGAGTTGGCGAGGAATCAGAATTACTGACCCCTGCCTGCTCAGCACATCACTGAAGTACCAGAAAAAGAACCAAAGATAGAACCTTTGCAGCCTAATCATTAAGTGAAAGCATCTACTGTGGAGTTAGAAGCCCTGAAATTAAGTCCTGTCTCTATTATAAAACAGCTGCATGAGCCTGTATATGTGACTTTCTCATCAGTAAAGTGTTGTTCGGTCATTTCTGACTCACTGTGACCCAGTTCTGGGGCTTTCTTGGCAAAGATGCTGGAGTGGTTTGTCATTTCCTCCTCCAACTCATTTTACAGATGAGGAAATTGAGGCAAATAGGGTTAAGTGACTAGGCCAGTCACACAGCTAGAATTGAATTTATGAAGCTGAGTCTTCCTGAATTCAAGCCCAGTGCTCCATCCACTATACCACCTAACTACTTAGAAGTGAGGGGGATGAAATAGAAAACTCTTTTCTTTTCTCTTTCACTTTTTATTAATGTCTTTTGTTTCTTACATTTTATTCTGGTAATATATCTCCCCTTCTTCCTTATCCAGTTGGACCTCCCTCATAACAAAAATTTTAAAAGAAAAGGTAGGGGCAAAGCAGTTCAGAAAACAAACAAACAAACAAATAACACACTGAGCATGCCTGACGACATAATGCAATATTCCATACTCCTTTAGCCCAGCACATCCCGCACCCTATAATAAATATAAGAAAGTACATTTTCTAAACTCTTCCTGTGAGATATTTTCAATAAATCTCCATAAACTTATTTTTTCCCCTTGTTTTTGTTCACCAGATTCAATTACATTCTTCGTTTAGAGGGGGAAAAAACTGCTCCAGCAGCTGTATAAAATTAGCTTGTCTTCCTATCATAATTTATCATTTGTTGAACCTCAGCAGTGCACTTAGTACTATATAAGGAAAAAATATCACCCACTATTCCCTATCTTCCTTCCAGGTGCTTACAGTGAATAAGGAAGTCAAAACAATTCAGACATAAAATAACAACTTGGAAAGTACTTAAAATTCACAGGTGTAAGGTTTTTCCTCTACTTAGAAGCAATAGAAACATCCTAAGATGGTAGATAAGCATTTCTTTATCATTTGAATTATAACACTCTTAAGTGTTAGTGATGATAGTACTACAGAGTCATTTGTCTTTCTCTTTTAACTTGGGCAAAGGTGACTGGTACTTATTCCTATGTATCTTTTCTACCTTGTGCCCCACAGCGTTGGCTAGAGATGAACTTAAATGACCCTTTGTCGTCCAAAGGGAGTTGGATCAACAAGTGGTTATCTCTGAGCAATATAATAGACCAAGGCCTGAATTTGGAATCACAACACTTGACTGTCGCTTACTAGCTGTGTGATGCTGCACCAGTGACTCCTTCTCACAGAGCCTCAGTTTCCTCCTCTGTAAAACAAGTATAGAGAATCCCTGCCTTACCTGCCTCATGGAGTTATCGTGTGAGAATCAAAGCAAAGACGACCATATAAAAGCCCTTCATGTACTATAAAGTGATGTATCGGCCACTCTCCGTATCTTGGTTGTTCTCTTCTGGATCACTTCTGGTTTATGTCTTCCCTAAAATGCAGCACCTACAACTGATCACCACACTTTTTGTATGGACTTACCAGGGCATGTTCATGTTTTTTTTAATTGTTATATCACTATTACTATTAGGAGAGGCAGCATGGTCAAGTGAAAGGGTCAGCAATCTATGGGCCAAAGGGCAAATGTGGCCTACCCTCATCCTTTCATATGGCCCACAGCTGACCATGGCCTTACAAAGCTGTCAGTGGACTGGATTTGGCCCTTAGGCTATAGTTTTTTGACTCCTAGTCTACTGAAGAATATGTAGATGTTGGATTCAGAAGACTTAGGTTTGGATCTTGATGGTGCATGTACTAATCTTTGTGACCTAGGGTGAGTCACTTGAAGGTAGTAGGGAAGGAATCTCTGTTCATCCCAGTTCCTCATATATAAAATGAAGGAGTCAAATGAGATGATTTCAAAGGTAATTTCCAACTCTAAATCTTTGATTCTATGCTCTCTTATTCCTACCATATTTTCATCCACTGGGAGCCTTTTTTTCTCCTCATTCTTCCACTCTTTCGAACTTGATCTGGCTTCAATTTCTTGACCCATTGTCACCCATTGCAATAAATAGCCCTCTCAATTCTTCAATCTTCTCTTCACTTGATCTTCTGCTAACCTTCTCACTATTGACTGTACCACTTGCCTCTTCTATTCCTTCTCCAAAGTAGTTGACCGTTTCTGGAGGAAGTCACGGAATCCTGCTGACTGGATCAGTTTTAAACTTAGGCTAACCTAGGCTCTCACTGCTACTTTTCCTGTCTCATGCTCCCTCATCTTATCACTATTGATCCCTTTTCAAATCTTAGTTCTGAAGTACTTCCACCATCCAAATCCTCCACTCCTATTTGTGTGCTGCTGGATAGAGCTGGAGACAGAATTATGACCGTACTGATCAGGTACATTATAAAGTCATGTTATTCTACTTCAGCTTGGCCCTCACTACAGTAAGGCAATCCTGTTTATGTTTTCTTATTTGATTTCTTATCTCACTTCCCACAAATAAAACAAAACAAAACAAAACAAAAATGAAACTGTTTCCCAAAACTTTTCTCTCCTTAAAAACTTCCCATACGTCCACTGCTCACTCAGCTGAAGACTTTGCCTTTTACTTTAGAGAGAAAATTGAGCCCCCTCTTTTCCCATAATCTTCATTGCTAAGCTCCTGGACATCACAATCCCACTCTGTTCCTTTCCTCCATTCTCTGAAAATAAGGTGGCCCTTTTCCTTGCTGATATTCCTAAATGTACCCTTGATCCTCTCCCATCCCATCCTCCAGCTTGTCGTCCTTCCCCCAACTTGAATTTTCAACTTCTCCTTTTCTGTAGGTTCCTTCCCTACTACCTTCAAATGTATCCAACTTTTCTCTGTACTTAAATGAATCTTCACAGGACCTCAAAGAGTTCCCTTTAATAAGGGAGAAAATATGTGTGTCTATCTCTATTTCTATATCTATATCTATGCCTATATCTATATCTATATCTATATATCTATCTACTAAACCTACAGTGCTAGGTGCTATAGGGAATGTGAAGCTGAGAATTACTTCATCTCTAATCTCAAGGAGTTTATAATCTTGTAGCTAGTGGTGGAGTATGGGGATAAGGCATATGACCAGATTAACATGATATAATATAAAACAAAATGGCAGACTGTTTCTTAGTTTACTCATTTGTAACATGAGGATAATAATAGCACCTACCTGTCAGAGTTTTTATGAGAAACCCTAAAGTGTTATATAAATGCTGTTATTATTCCATCACTGTGCCATGCTGCCTCTCAAAAATCATATGAAATTATTATTATTAATTATTATTCCATCTGTGGACATTAAGGAAGGCTTTATGGAAGAAGGAACATATGAAATGAACTGTGGAGGATGGGCAGGTTATTGCTAAAGCCGTGATAGGGACATTTTGGGCAGAAAGACCACCCTGTAAAGGTGCTAAGAAAGTGAAGTAGAGTATATAAAGCGGAATGTGGTTTGGCTAGGCAATGAGATTCAGAAGAGAAATAACAGTAAGGTAGGGTAAAAGGATCATCAATTTAGACCAATGAGGAACCTTAGATATCATCTAATGATTCAGTGGTGGGGAACTTGTGGCCTCAAGGCCACATGTGGCCCTCTAGGTCTTCAAGTGTGACGCTTTGACTGAATCCAAACTTCACAGAACAAATCCCCTTAATAAAAGAATTTTTTCTATAAAACCTGGACTCAGTCCAAGGTGTGACTCAAGGGACCTTGAAGCAGCAGGTTTCCTACCCCTGAATCCAATCTTTTTATTCTATAGAAGAAGAAACTGAGATCCAAAGAGGTAAAATAATTTCCCAATGTCACGCAGCTGAGTTAGTTTCAGAATTCCATCCTGCTGAAACCAGGCCCAGCGGTCCTTCCACTGTACCTGTACCATGTTATCAGGGCCTTTGTTTTAGTGATACTATGTGTTTACTATCTCAAGAGTATTTATAGTTTCAGAGAGAATTGAAGGGACTGTCCAGTACTGAACCCTAAGTATCTAGCAATGATTGACTCTGATAGGGGAGATATTTTCAGCAGGAGTTCTTCAGACAGACCATGTAAGCATCCTGCCACCTTGTAAGACTTAGGAGCTTTATGTTTGGTCTTAGAAACTGTGTTCGTTTGGCATCTACACAGACAATGCTTAACCTCTGTGCTTCTAGATTAAGCTTTTCTTTTCTTTATAATGAATTACAAATCATAGCAATTGGTCATTGAAAAGGAACTGCTAGGTCATTTATCAATTCCAAATACCCTCGAACTTTCTGGCAGAATTTTCTTGCTTCTTTTCTGCAATTTATAAATTAAAAACTGCTTCCATATTCAAGGCTATAAAAGAATCAAAAGGGTTGCCTCAGAGTCAGAAGACTCTGACTCAAATCTGGGTGCTGCCCCACTCTCCCCAGTGATTTGGGGGTGAGTTACTTTGGGTTTTTTGACCCTCAGTTTCCTTCTCTTTAAAATGCTAGAGCTTGACGCCATCATCTCTGTGATTTCACTTTTATCCCTATGATTCTGTGAGCATATTTCAATATGGTATCATGGAAAGAACTCTGGCCTTGAAGTTAGGAAGCACATGGCTTCAAATTGAATCTCTGACATTCTCTAGCTGTGTAACCATGAGTATGCCATTTAAAATTCACCATGCCTCAGTTTCCTCTTATGTAAAATGAGAATAAATAGATATAGTACCTGTCTCATAGGGTTTTTGTGCAAATCACATGAGGAGTCAGTGGGGGGGGGAGAGGTGTGTGTATGGGATATCTCTTTATTAAAAGGCAATGTAAGTTTTTGCATGAATGTGACTAATATCCGAAATCTATAAAGCAGTTTATTTGTTATAGTCTTAGTGAATGAGGACAGCCATTCATCGATCCATTTAACTAGCCAACAAATGTTTATTAAGCATTTCCTGTGTTAGGCACTTGAGAAAGTACAAACTTTAAATAAAATAACACAATCATTGCCCTCATGGACTTTATAGTGTAATAGAGAGAGGATATAGATGAACAAATCTGAAGGATGAACAAGGATGAACAAATTTGAACACTGCTTTGGCCCCCATTGTCACTTTTAGACTCTATTCTCTCACCATCACTCTGAAATTCTTCCTCCTTTGAGGTTTTCTCTACCCAAATTTAGCACCCAGTCCAGATCCTGGTGGTCATTATCTGCTGATGTCCACAGCATTCTCTCTGCTTACACCACTCAGACATCTTTCCCTCCATCTCCTCCTTCATTCATGTCTTGATGAAGTGGTAGTCTTTCTGCTTGCCAAGGCAAATTCCCCTCTCATCTTTTCTATTAGGTGGTCCCACTATTACCTCCACTTTCTCTCTTCAATTTTTTATCTCTCCATATTGGCTTATTCCTTACCTTCTGCCTAGAAATATGTCCATACCTCCATCCTTAAAATACATTTTAAAAACTTACTTAATACAGCCCTCCCTACCAGCTATTGTCCAATATTCCCCTTTTCCTTTTCAGCTACACTCCTTGAGAAGGCTATCCACGAGAGGTGCTGCCACTTTTTCTGTTCTCACTCACTTTTAATTCTTCTGCAATCAGATTTCCAGCCTCATTTTTTTTTGTGAATGGGAGGGAAAAATGTAAGCCAAGGTCTTCTGCTAAGAGGGTATGGGAAAGAGCATAGTAGTCATGCTGAAGAGTGGGTTGAAGAAGGATAAAAAGATTTGGTATAGCCGCTGTGGTGAATGTGTGGATGTTTTATCACTGGTTAGAACATAAGCTTTGATAAACCTGAAGACTCCAGCTTCAAAGGATATGAACAGGCAATTATCAGATGAAGAAATTAAAGTTATCTACAGTCATATTTTTAAAATGCTCTAAATCATTATTGATTAGAGAAATGCAAATTAAAACAACTCTGAGGTACCACATCACACCTATGAGAAAAGGGAAATGATGAATGTTGGAGATGTGGGGTAATTGGAACACTAATGCATTGTTGGTGGAGTTGTGAACTGATCCAACCATTCTGGAGAGGAATTTGAAACTATGACCAAAAGACTATAAAACTGTGTATACCCTTTGATCCAGCAATACAACTATTAGATCTATATCCCAAAGAGATCATAAAAGAGGGGATGCCCATCAATTGGAGAATGACTGAACAAGTTGTGGTAAATTAATGTAATGAAATACTGTTATTCTATTAAAAACTGATGAGCAGGCAGATTTCAGAAAAACCTGGAAAGACTCATATGAATTGATGCAGAGTGAAGTAAGCAGGACCTGGAGAACATTTTACATGACCACAGCAATATTGTGCAATGATTAACTAGGACAGACTTAGCTCTTCTCAGCAATATAATGATGCAAGACAACTCTGAAGACTCATGATGGAAAATGCTATCCACATCCCAAGAAAGAACTATGGAGTGTGAATCCAGAATGAAGCATATTATTTTCACTTTTTTTTGTTTCTTGAGGTTTTTCCATTTTGTTCTGTTTCTTCTTTCATAACATGACAACTGTAGAAATATGTTTAACATGATTATTCGTGTATAACCTATATCAGATTGCCCGTGACTTGGGGAGGAAGAAGGGAAAATGAGGAAAAAAGATTTGGAACTCAAAATCTTACAAAAACGAATGTTGAAAATTATCTACATGAAATTGGAAAAAATAAAATACTATTCTAGGAGGGGGAAGAATATAAGCTCCATGAGAGCAGGGACAGTTCGATTTTTATCTTTATTTTCACACCACTTCAAACCATGCCAAACACATAGTAAGGGTTTAGTAATTGCTTGATGATTGATTCATCGATTCAACATGATAAATGTGTTACAAAGCTACAAAATGCAGTGAGAGTCAAAGAGGTCAAGATAGTTACCAAATTAGAGAATCAGGAAAAAGTTTCCTGGAGGCAATTCCTTGGGTAATTAGGAATTTCTCAAGTGAAGAGTAGGAATAAACACAATCCACCCATAGGAAACCATATGATCCAAAGCATATAACTGGGACAGTTCAATGTGTGTGTGACAGTAGGACAATCCCAGTTTGGCTGAAGCATAAAGTTTGTGTAGGGGGTAATATGAGATGAGACTGAAAAGATAGGGCATTATGAATGTGTGTAGAATTTTGAACCTCTCAAGAACCTCTCAAACCAAGAGTTTGAAATGTACCCAGAAAGCAGTAGGGAGCTACAGAAGATTATTAAGCAGAGAAATGACACAGCATTTTTCATCATTATCATCATCAATTATCATTGTTTATTCATTCATTCATATTAATATAGCTTTTAAAAGTTTGCAAAGATGTTCCTCCTAATTCTGTGAGATTGCTAGCATTAATATTATTATCCATGTTTTATAAAAAAGAAAATTGTATCTCATTATGTGGAAATGATTTGCCCAAATCCCACACCTAGAAAGTGTTATCCTTTGCCTGGTGCTGTATGTCTTCCTTGATTCCCTAACCAAACTTTCTTCCGTCTGGCTAATCTTGCCTTTCTTAAAACTCTATCTGACCTCAAGCAGCCTGCCCAAGGGCACTAAGTTACAGAACTGGAATAAGAACTCAGGCATCTGGATTTGTGCCCGTGGGCACTTTTCAGTAGACCAGGCTCTCTCTCATCTTACTAACTCCTTATATAACCTGAAAGAAAAATAACAAAAAATCATGGAATTCCCTTCTTAAATGACACAGACCTAAGCCTTCAGGAATGGAACATTGTTGATGATTTTGGTACAAATCCAGACAAGTCCTCACCAATCCCCAGCATAGTATGAGATGCATTGGAAATGACTGAGAGGCGGGGATCATGTCCTTAGATTCCTCAGCAGAAAAAAAAGTGGATAACCAATATGGCAAAGAAACTGAGGATCAAACAACAAAATAAAGCTGAGAAAGTGCCTGGTGCAGTGGGAAGAAATCTAGTGGAAAGAACATTGGATGTGAAGTAAGAGGCCTGTCCTCTGAGTTCCTGTTCTGCCACTTACTATTAGCTGTGTTAATTTGGACAAGCCACGAGCAGTCTGAGCCTTGGTACCCACTGTCCTTACTTGTAAAATGGGATAATAATACTTGTAATACCTACCTCATAGGGCTGCTATAATGGAAGTACTTGGCAGACAGCCATATTAATGGGTGACGTTATAGTTTTATTCACTGAAGTTATACTCAATCTTATATTCCTAGAATTCTGATGTTCCTGGGCCTTTGACTAACAGAAAAACAGAGTTGTGGGATTTTAGAAGTGAAAAGACCCTAAAGTTCAATGCTCTTCATTTTTCAGGTAAAGAAACTGAGGCTCAGGGAAGTAATAAGTTGTCCAGGGTCATAGAGGTAGCAAGTATCTGAGTTTGGAATAGAATCCACATTGTCTTTGCGCTATACCATACCATGTTTCTGTAGTCTCCACTAAGTCACTAACCAGCTGCTTGTATTGGGGAAGGTATTTTTCACTGGGCCCTCAGTTTTGTCCTGTCAGTCAGTCAGTCAGCTAATAAGTGCTTGTAAAATGCTTTGGCCTAATTTTCAGAGGAAGAAATTAAAGATATCTTTAAGCATATGGAAAAATGCTCTAAATCACTATTGATTCGAGAAATGCAAATCAAAACAACTTTGAGGTACCACATCTCACCAGTCAGATTGGCTAAAATGACAAAACA
>JAQQSV010021182.1:0-10840 GCA_028646515.1 Pseudochirops corinnae
TTAAGGAGATAAGCCTCCTTAAGGATGATTGAATTAAGGACTTACTAAATGATTGAGTTGTTAAATGATTGAGTTACTAAATGAATGTATTTGTTTAAAACTATGTGCCCACTTTGGTGAAAACTATGTGGCCATTTTAGTGATAAGTTGTTATGTCATAACATTGTGAATGCTGTACTTTGGTTTCTGTAAATGTTTTGCTTTAATTTACTGCTGAATAAATAGAGAGTTCACTACAGAACTACACTACACTACAGAGTCTTGAAGCTGTTTGAAGCAGCAGTCCTCTGGAAAGCTGCTCATGCTTAGCTTAACAGAAACTAGTCAGAAAACCTTGATTGAGACCCCCTTTGCTGATCATAAAGCTGCTGGCCCTTAACTCTTGTAGTTATTGCTCTGATAAGTGAGAGGCCCATGCTGTGATAGTGTGTATATTAACTTAATATGTAAACACAGTAAAATTAGGTTATCTATTGCCCTAATCTCAGAGGCACCAGACAAGTGACGTTGGTTAGATATATTTCTTTTGTCTAATTTTTGTGACAATTTATTACTTACGCTTCAGTTAAGTGTGTCATATTATAGTAAAATGTATTATGTAAAGCACCTGATGTATTGAGCTATTAAAAAAAGACTGCTGCTTTGTTAATATAATTTTAGGTATATTATAATTTTCTAATTTGTTATTTTGCCTATTGTATTTTAATACATATCACTTGGTACCTTATTAAAAAATCAATTTCAGCATATGAATTGTGTGACTTCAATTTAAACATTATTAAAAAAAAACAGTTCAAATTATTTTCTTCTGCAAAGGCCAAAAATACAATATCATTGTTCTTTTTAGTGCAGACAAAAAATAATTTTACTGAAAGCATTCTTTAGATTGCCATTCCTCTCAGAAGCTTTCAGTGTTTATGAATTACTTGGAGAAGCAAATTAAAATTTCTGCTCCTGAAATTTCTTTCAAATTGTCTTCTCCTTACCTTACTTTCCCCTGCTTTCCTGCTCTGGTGTAACTTGGTGAAACTTATAGTTGTATAACTCCAGTTACTGCTGCTGACCCAGTCTCTTGTTTAAAATTTAAAATTAATTTTTAAAGATCAACTTCAGTGATACATTTTGTTTTTACATTTTAGACTTTCTTGGCTATCACTGTCAGTCCCCACATACCAAATGAACCTTCTGTTGTAAGAAAGAAAAACAGTTCAGCAAAACAAACTTCACATAATGATTGAGTCTGGCAGTGTATACAACATTCCACAGCAGTTGCCACCTCCTAACTTCTCCCCTGCATACAGGCTGGTACTTCCACGTTTCTTCTCCTGGTCCAAGATTAGTCAGTATATTTGTTCAAAGTTCATTTTAGTAATACTTTTGTTTACATTTTTGTGATCATTTTAAATATTGTTATTCTGGTTCTGTTTATTTTACTGTCCTTTAATTCATATGCTTTCACATGTTTTTTTTTGAACATCCTTTTCTTATGGCACAATAATATTTGGTGATTATATACCACGATTTCTTCAGCCATCCCTCAATTAATTGACAGCCACTTTTGTTTTCAGATTTTTGCCTCCACAAAAATGTTTGGTGAATATTTTGGTATGTATCTGTTGGCCATTTTTCTTCCAGAGGTACCTGCTTTCCTCCTCTTTGGCACATCTTCAACAATGAATTTATCAACTGAGTTTGTTGTGAAGGGAATTTTTTTCTCATAGATGGATTATAGATTTAAAATAGAAAACACCTTCAGATACCTTACCTTAGAGGCTGAGTCCAAGCATGTTTAAGTGACTTCCCAAGATCACTAGGTTGGTTAAGTATCTGAGTTAAGATTTTAGCTTATATCTGACTCCAAATATGGCGATCTTTATATTGCATCATTTAGCTTTATAGTTAGGACTTATAGATGAGCTTTGGTTTCCTACCAACTGTGATGTTCTGTAAGTTAGAAATTCTGTAATGAGAACCTAGTCTTTGAGGCTACTTCCTTGGTATAGGATTTGAGAAAGTAAAATCATCTCCACAACATAATTTGGTCTTGGAGGAAGATGTTAAAAGACTCGAACACTCAGGTATGAGTATAAATAATTAGTTGTGTTTTTATGCTCCCCCTTTTTTGTTTAGATATCATTTTAAGGTCTGTCCCTCTATTAGATGATAGATTCCCTGAAGGCAGTTACTTTGATTTGGGAATCTCTTTTAATCCTCTACAATGCTTTGCATAGGGATATAAATGTAATTGATGATCAGTAGATATAGACTAGGTGAATTTGTTCATCACTGACCAAAGAGTCCTAACTTGTCATTGTTATCTTTAGCAAAACATGATAGTAGGAGTTAAAAGTGATACCTAAACAGATCCCAGGGAATTGAGAAGCAGCTGTAGCAGCTTCAAGTCTGTTCAAAAAGAGATCTTTTAGTGTTCTCAAGTGACAAATTCTTAAATTATGTATATGGTAGCTTGGCAAAGTTAATATAGATTCCATAAATGTTTACTCTACTCCTTACATGCAACTGAGTCCTATAAAAGGTAGATGAAAAGTTCATTATTAGAACCATCATCTGATGGATTCTTAAATGTTGATCCTCAAACTTCTTTTCATAGAGACTCATATCCTGCTAAAATCCATTTATATTTGGTCTAATAGTTAAAGTATATTTTTAACTGGGTCATATAATTTAATATATATGTGGAAGGCACCTTAGACACTGTTTAATCCAACCTCCTCACTGTTGTTGTTCAGTCATTCAGTTGCGTCAAACTGTTATTGATCCTGTGGATCCTACTGTTTATAGGATTTTCTTGGCAAAGATACTGGAGTGATATGTCATTTCCTTCCCCAATGAATTAAGGCAAACAGAAGTTAAGTGACTTGCCCAGGATCACAGAGCTAGTAAGTGTCTACAAGTGAGGAAACTGAGGTCTGTGAAGATTAAATGATTTGTCAAAAGGGGCTAGTGTTCTTTTACATGTAAAAGAATACTTCCTAATTTTTAATCCTTAGTTTTTTGGTTTTGGGATCTCCAGGGCTCATGTAAATTTTCAGCAACAAATAATTTGGAACAAAGTATATATTCCACTTTGTTCTGGGTTCTCTAAGGGATATAGGAAAAGTGTAAGATAGTCTTTGTTATGAAGTTAAAATTGTTGAAGAGATAAGATTTACAAAATAAATACAAAGGACAATGAATAGCTTTTTAGAGAAAGAAAGGTACACAAAAATGACATAAAAGAGGAAGGGCCTTGCTCAGATTTACCCAGGGAATAAAGAAAATAATTGAGATTCAAACTTTTTGTTTCTTAAAATTCTTAGCAAATCCAGTGCCCAGCTCAAGTGCTATCTCCTAACAGAGCCTTTTCTGGAAGGACGGAAACAAGTTTTTATTAAGCTCCTACAATGTGCCAGGAATTGTACTGTGATTTATTAAATATTAACTCATTTGATCCTCAGCTCTGGGAGGTAGGTGCTATCATTATTTCCACTTTACAGTTGAAGAGATTGAAGTAGTTAGAAGTTAAATGACTTTCTAGGGTTGTGTCTGAAGCAGGATTTTAAAATCAGGTCTTCCTGAGTCCAGGCTCATGACTTTCTATCCACTGTGACACTAAGCTATGATCTCCACTCTCTCCCATAATTACTTTGTTTATGGTTTGTTTTTATTTATCAATTGTTTCCCTCAGGTTAATGTAACATTTTCAATGGAAGGATCTCTCACTGTCTCTCCATATGTCTCTGTGTCCTCGTCTCTCTTAGTCACTATCTCTATTCCTATTTCTTTACCTTTTATCCATTAATCTATTTCTATTTTATTTTTTTCTCTATATATCTTTAGTTCTGAATGCAATGTATGACATAGACTTTTAGTAAATGTTTATTTGATTGAAGTGAATCAAAGACATGTATGCCAGAAAAAAAGGCCAGCTTATCACAAAGGCAGATCGAGAATGGCCAGATTTCACTGATAATTATTTACCATCAAGAGATCTAGAAAAAGATCCTGAGCCTTGTGAAATAGCATGTGGTTACCTGGCAGAGGATTTATAGAAGTATATGAACAAAAATTGCACTGGATGAGATCATGAGGATGGGTTACAATTTGCAATATTGATGAGAGTCATCACATGGATGAGACTACAAATTCAGTGGAAGTATTGAAGTCAAGTTTGAAACTGTTGACAAGAAAAGAGCTCAGAGAAAAGATGTCTTCTAAATAAATAATCAGTCTTCTTGTCAGTTGTCTGGATTGAGCACATAAGTAGGTTTCCACAAGTAAACACATTAAATGGCACCATTTGTTCTTACTGACCGTAAGAATTTTGCATGAATAGGCAAGTGTTACTTGCTCTGGTTCCTAAATTACACCCCCACAACATGGCATCTGGGTGGGACAGAAGCACAATTTCCTTTCCTTCATGAGTTATTAGCTGAAAAAAAATTCAACAGAGAAACAGAAAATTATATTTCTGTTAAATTCCCTTCTACCTCAATAGCTCCAACCAACTTGTGAAATATAGGAAATTTGCAAGCCCAAAAAGGTTTGAAAATGACTATGTTGAATTTATTTTATGCTTTTATTTATTTAGCCTCTTTCCCAAGTCAGTGCTCTGATCTAATCAGACAATTGACAGTCAAGATTTCTTGTCTTCCCATGGGCTTGAGTGAAAATTAAACGTTATCCAACCTAATTTCATGTAAATCACAAGAGAAAATATTGAATTTATCATAATTTAGGGTAAAATGTTTTTGAGATATTTACAGTAATAACTATGTACAGTATTCTGGGCTGTTAGTATGCTTGTATTTCTCCTGGTCAGAAAGTAGGGGTTGAATAGATTGGTGGAGGCATTCATATTTCGCTAGGTTTCTAAATCATATGCCCTTTGTTCCTTTCCTACCAGACTGACATTTCAGTTTCTTTCACTAAATAATTCTTAAAATGTTTCTAGATTCTCTAGTGATTTCATTAAAAGCTTTGTGCATGTAAAATTTGCATGAAGGGAATTTTTACACATATGTATTTAACTCCAAATATAATCACACTTTTAGTGAATTAATTTGTTTATCTCTGGAATTGAGTCTGTGAAATTTGACCTATACTTAGCTGCTAAGACAGGCATTTTTCTGGCTAGCCTTCATGAATGAATATTCTCCGTCTTCATCTTGATTTCTTGGTTTCCCAAGTTTCTTTCAATTCCCTCAAATCTCATCTTCCACAGGAAGCTATTCACAATCTGTCTTAATTCTAATGTCTTCCTTCTATTGATTGTTTCTTGTTTTCCTTTATTTATCTTGTTTGTTCATAGTTGTTTTTTTTTTTAATATTGTCTCTCCCATTAAATTGTGAACTCCCTGAGGTTAGAGAATGTTTTTGCTTTTTTTGTATCCCTAGTGGTTAGCACAGTGCCTGCTATATAATGGTTCCCTAATAAATGTTTCTTGAATAATTTTAGTAATAAAAGATTGGTTTATGATGTTCCTTCAGCACCTTTCATAAATTTACCCTCAGTTGGTTAATCATTCCATTCTTTATTTCACCTCTCTTGTTACTGAATCAATCAATTATAATGCTCCTCCCTATATACACTTATCTCCTTATACTTCTATCTCCCTGTTGGGCAAGATAGATTTCTATAACCAACTCTGTGTGTGTGTGTGTGTGTATGTGCGTATTGTAATGGTAATAGAATTTGAAGATACCCCTGCATTGGCTTGGTTTTTGGGTTGACTGTTAAAACCCAGAGCTTGTGAACCCCACTTTTGGGATGGACTTGTTGACATGAAGAGAGAGGCTGAACTGGGAGGAGCTGTGAATTGGGAGAGAGGCCTAAGCCTAAAGAAGGCCAGAAGCACTTTGGGAGAGCAGTATCCAGTATCATGGAGCCTGAGTTGCTGGGAGAAAGACTGCTGAGAGCCCATTGGAGCTACCCAGGACTTTTGAGAACTGCCACCTGGAGCTGCCAAGAACTGAGGAGGCATGGCTGTGATGCTGGTATTTTGGCTGTCTGTTTTGATGGTGTTTTGCCAGATTCACCTTACGGTGAAGAATGGTGCAGCTTTTGTAGAGGTCCTGGAAACTGGCTGTTGGTTCAGAAGCCCTGAAGAAAGATTTTCATGTGGTACCATCACAGAAATCCTGGAAGAGGGCCTTGCTGATATTTTCAGGGGTTCTGGGACTGTTCTACAGGCACACAGTGACTTGATGAGGACACTGGCTATGGCTTTGTTGAGCCTTGTCTCCCCAGTAACTGAGATTGCTAAGGGCTTGAGTGAAGATGAAAGAAGGGCCTTTTCTTGGGTATTCAATGCTGAGATGATATCTTAACCTTGTTGTAACTTAAGGGTGGATGGCCTTTGTGCTCTCCTACCCCTTTTGAGATTCAGGAGTGAGAAGCCTTTGAGTTTTTTTGTGCTCTGTGATTGACCAGATGAATGTACTTTGTTTATGATTGGAGACTAATCTCCATTTGAGAGGAGAGACTTTGTTGACTGACTAAATGTACTGCCCAGGAGTGGGCTGCTTTGCCCAATGTACTGGCCAGGGGTGGGATACTTGGACCTTTATACTTTGCTATCGAATTGAGAACTTACTTCCTAAATGAACAAGTTACACTGTATTTTGACTTTCTCTGTTCCGTGAATGTTTGCTGAATAAATGGGTTTCCTATACTGGTAATCTGAACCTTGGAAGTTGCCTTTGCTTGGCATTACAGTGTGTATTTATAGTTTTTCTTCCCTCTTTTAAAGAATTTTTTTTTTCCTCCACTATAAAAGCTCTTCCTTGCAATCTACTTTATGTGAGAAAAATTGCCCTGCTCTACATCTCTCTTCCCCCTTCCACCAGTGCATACCTCTTTTTCACCCCTTCATTTTTGGAGATCATCCCAACATAATCAACTCACATCCATACCCTTTATGTAAATTCCTTTTAACTGCCCTGTGCTCGAACCTTGTATTTAAATGTCAAATTTTCTATTCAGCTCTTGTCTTTTCATCAAGAATGCTTCAAAGTCCTCTATTTCATTAAATATCAATTTATCCACATGAAGGATTATACTCAGTTTTGCTGTATGGGTTATTCTGAGTTGTAATCCTTTGCCTTCTGAAATGTCATATTGTAATCTCTCAGCTTCCTTAACATGGACACTGCTAAATCTTCTGTGACCCTGACTGTGGCTCCATGGTATTTGAATTGCTTCTTTCTGGCTGCTTGAAGTATTTTCCCTTTGACCTGGGAGCTATGCAATTTCATTATAAAATTTCTGGAAGTTTTCATTTTGAGATCTCTTTCAGGCACTGACTGGTGTATTATTTTAATTTCTATTGTATTCTAGGGTTCTATGAAATTAGGGAAGTTTTACTTGATAATTTCTTGAAACAAGATATCATGGTTTTCACATAGTCAAATATTTCTTAAATCATTTCACATTAATCTATTTTCCAGGTCAATTCTTTATCTGATGAGATATTTCACATTTCCCCCTATATTTTACCCATTCTTTAAATTTTGTTTTATTGTTTCTTGATGTCTCATAGAGTCATTAGTTTCTACTTGCCCAATTCTGATTTTTAAGGGATTATTTTCTTCAGTGAGATATTGTACTTCATTTACCATTTGGACGATTCTGTTTTTTAAAGAGTTCTTTTCTTCAGTGAGTTTTTGGAACTCCTTTTAAATGAACTTTATATCTCTTTTACCATTAGACCCATTCTAATTTTTTTTAAGATGTTATTTTCATCAGTACTTTTTTTGTGCCTCTTTCAAGGAGCTGTTACTCCTGTTTGCACAATTTCCTTGCGTCACTCATTTATTTTTTTCAATTTTTCATATGCCACATTTATCTCTTTAACTCTTCCAGGAATTCCTGTTGGGCTTGTGTCCAACTAATATTTTTCTTTGAGGCATTGTTTCTAGGTGTTTTCACACTGTTGTCTCCTTCTGAATTTATGACTTGGTCTTTCATGACTCCATAGTAGCTTCTTGTGCACAAATTCTTTTTTCTTGATTTGATAACTCTTCTAGTCTGTTTTTAATTGAATTTTATGTTTATTTTTGGTGTACAACATTTATTTCCATAAGATTTTGAGTTACTAATTTTCTCCCCGTCTTTCTCCTACCCACCAACCCAAAACAGTGATCCCACCGAATACTTCCTCCCCAATATGCTTTCTCCTATATCTTCCCTCATTCTATCTCCAACTTTCCAGTAGGGTAAGATGGATCTCCATTCCCCAATGCCTGTATATTTTATTTCCTAGTTGCATGTAAAAATAATAATAATTTGTTTTTAAACATCTGATTTTAAAACTTTGAATTCCAGATGTTTCCCCTTCTTCCCTCTTCACCCACACTTACTGGGAGGATAAGCAATTCAAGATAAGTTGTACATATGTAGTTATGCAAAACATTTCTAAAGTGGATATATTATGAAAGATGGACTATTTTTCCCTCCCTCCTATCACACCCCCCACTTGTTCTATTTTCTACTTTGACCCTGTCCCTTTTCAAAAATGTGTGCTTCTAACTACCTTCCCCACCCAATCTACCCTCCCTTCTATCATCTCCTTTCTTATGCCCTTCCCCCTACTTTCCTGTAGGGTAAGATACCCAATTTAGTATGTATGTTATTCCCTCTTTAAGCCAAATTCAATGAGATTAAGTTTGACCCATTCCCTTTTGCTTTCCTGTTCTTCCCCTCCAATGTAACAGTTTTTCCTTTCCTATTTTATATAAGATAATTTACCCTATTTTGTCTCTACCTATTGCCTGTCATTATATTCCTCTCTCATCTCTCAATTTTACTCCTTAAATATCATCCCTTCCTATTCAATTGATCCTGTGCCCTCTGTCTATGTATACTTGTACAAATAGATACACACACTCATATATGTATTCATATGCACATATACCATCCTATATAGATGTATATATGTATGTATACATACATATGCATTTATATTCCCTTCAATTATCCTAATACTAAGAAAAGTTTCATAAGTTACAATTATTGTTTTACCACGTAGGCATGTAGATAGTTCAACTTTGATAAGTTCCTTATGTTTTCTTTTCCCCATTTACCTTCTCATGCTTCTCTTGCGACTTGTATTGGAATGTCAAATTTTCTGTTTAGCTCTGTTTTTTTCATCAAGAATGCTTGAAAGTCCTCTATTTCATTGAATGACCATATTTTCCCTGAAACATTATACTCAGTTTTGCTGGGTAAATGATTCTTGGTTTTCATCCTAGCTCCTTTGACATACAGAATATCATATTTCAAGCCCTTTGATCCCTTAATGTAGAAGCTGATAGATCCTGTGTTATCCAGACTATGTTTCCACAAAATTCAAATTGGCTGCTTGTAATACTTTCTCCTTGGTCTGGGAACTCCAGAAAATGGCTAGGTAATATTCCTAGGAGTTTTCTCTTGGGTATCTTTTTAAAGAGGTGATCACTGAATTCTTTCAATTTTTATTTTGCCCTCTGGTTCTAAAATATCAGTGTAATTTTCCTTGAGAATTTCTTGAAGGATGATTTCTAGGTTCTTTTTTTTTCATCATGGCTTTCAGGTAGTCCAATAATTTTCAAATGATCTCTCCTGGATCTATTTTCCAGGTTAGTGGTTTTTCCAGTGAGATATTTCACATTGCCTTCTATTTTTTTCATTGGTTTGGATCTGTTTAATACTATCCAGATTTCTCATTAAGTCATTCACTTCCATTTGCTCCAATCTAATTCTGAAGGAATTATTCTCTTCAGTGAACTTTTGAAATTCTTTTTCAATCTGGCAAATTTGGCTTTTTAAGGCATTCTTCTCCTCACTGGTTTTTTGGGGATCTTTCACCATTTGAGTTAATTTATTTTTTAAGGTGTTATTTTCTTCAGTCAGGTTGTTGACTCTTTTTTCATGATTTTCTTCCACCATTTTCATTTCTCTTTCCAATTTTTCCTCCATTTCTCTTACTTGATTTTCAAAATCCTTCTTGAACTCCTCCATGGCCTATAACCCATTCATATTTTTCTTGGAAGCTTTTGGTGCAGGAGTTCTGACCTAATTGTCTTCCTCCAGTTTCATGCTTTGATCCTTTTTGTCCCCCAAAAATGATTCTAAAGTTTGATTGCTATGCTTGCTTTGCTTCCTTTGCTTGCTCATGTTGCCACTCAATTGATTGACTTTTGCGCTCTTTGCCACAGTGGAACTCTGCTTCCAGAGAAGAGATCTTTGTCCCAAATTGCTGGGGTTTTTGCAGCTGCCAGACCTATTAGATGAGTGCCCTCTCTGCTGCCCCCAGAAGGTCTGGCTCACTGGTCACACGCCTCGGGACCACCACCCAAGACCACAATCCAGATCCAGAGAGGTTAAAGCAAGAGCAATTACCCTCTGAATGGACAATTGCTCCCCCTGCAATCTGTAGGCCAGGAGCTCTGAAGCAGCCACGTGAAGGTGGCTACATGGTGTTATGGGAATCTGAAGATCTTCCCTGCCCCTAGGCCCTTTGCTAAAGTGGCTATGTGACTCTGAGGACCCTTGGATATTTGAAAGTATACTCTGTTCCCTAATAGGCTGAATGTGGTCACGTGGAGCCTGTGGCACCAGGCTTGTTTTCCAGGAATGCCCATGCCTTGTAGCTTTGTGATTGGGCAGTGGGTCTAGAGGTCTGTGACATTCTCCAAGCCAGGAGAAGGCTATATATACGCCCTGATGTGAGGTTTTGGTTTGGGGCTCACTTTGAGAAGAGTTGTGTGATTTGGCCAGAAGAGACTCTGGGCAGCCGTTGAGCCCCCCGGCTGTGAAAAACCCAGATGTTGGTGCTTCCCTCTCTGGTAACTGAATAGG
>JAQQSV010021183.1:0-10840 GCA_028646515.1 Pseudochirops corinnae
AATATCTCATTGGAAAAACCACTGACCTGGAAAATTGATCCAGGAGAGAAAATTTAAAAATAATTGAACTACCTGAAATCCATGACTGAAAAAGAGCCTAGAAATCATCCTTCAAGAAATTCTCAAGGAAAAATTGCCCTGATATTCTAGAACTGGAGGGCAAAATAGAAATTGAAAGAATTCACTGATCACCTCTTGAAAAAGATTCCAAAAAGAGAACTCCTAGGAATATTATAGTCAAATTTCAGAGTTCCCAGGTCAAGGAGAAAATACTGCAAGCAATGAGGAAGAAACAATTTGAATATTGTGGAAGCACAATCAGAATAACACAAGACCTAGCAGCTTCTACATTAAGGGATTGAAGGGCTTGGAACATGATATTCCAGAGGTCAAAGGAGCTAGGTTTAAAAACAATGATCACCTTCCAAGCAAAACTGAGTATAATGCTTCAGGGAAAAATATGGTCATTCAATGAAATAGAGGATTTTCAAGTATTCTTGATGAAAAGATGCTGTCCAGGCTTTTTTTTATCATTGCCTTCAGGTAGACCAATAATTCTTTATTTTATGTTTTTCGGGTCAGTTGTTTTTCCAATAAGATATTTTGCATTTGCTCCTATTTGTTCAGTCTTTTGATTTTCTTTGACTGATTCTTGATGTCTTATAATCATTAACTTCCACTTGCCCAATCCTATTTCTTAAGGAATTATTTTCTTCAGTTAGCATTTGTACTTCCTTTTCTATTTGACCAATTCTACTTTTTAAAAATTAATTAAATTTTTTGTTTTCAACATCCACTTCCATTTTGAGTACCAAATTTTCTTCCCATCTCTCCCTTCCCCCAAACCCCAAGATGGTGTGCATTTGATTACCTCTTCCCCTAGTCTGCCTTCCATTCTATTGTGCCCCACTCTTATTCCCTGCCCCCTTATTTTCTTGTAGGGCAAGATACCTAATAGAGTGTGTATGTTATTCCCTCCTTAAGCCAAATCCAATGAGAGTAAGGTTCACTCATTCCCTCACCTCCCCCCTCTTCCCCTTCATTGAGAAATGTTTTTCTTGCTTACTTTACATGAGAGAATTTACCCCATTCTATCTCTCCCTTTCTCCTTCTCCCATCACCTCTACCACCTCAGCACTGGAACTGGACCCCAGCCAGACCACTCTCCTCTTTCACCCAGGTCCCACAGATTTTTTCCACTGACCTCCCATGCTATGTTCCATGTTTATGGGTTGAGAAGCCTGTGAATGCCCACAGCTGCCAGTGATACAGTCTCCTGAGGCCTGCTCTGACCCCATATGTGCTGGCATGGCTCACAATGGACTTTGCTCCACTCCCAGTCCAGTGCAATAGACCCTTCCTTTTGGCCTCCATGCTGTCTTGGGCTGGAGATTGCTTCACTCTGTCATTTTTGGGTTCTGTAGCCCTAGATTTTATTTAGAGTCATTTTTACGGGTATTTGGAGGGGTTTAGGGGAGAATTCAAGCAAGTCCCTGTTCTTACTCCACCATTTTCCTGAAGGATATTCCTAATGCCAAAAAAACAGGATCCTCCATATGGTACTAATCTTTCACTAGTTACAGTTCTACTAGAGATTTGATGATAGGAATTATAATGTATCTGTATTGCCAAAACAGAATCTAACCTATAAACAGTTCAGAGAATTTTTCCATGTGCTTTGAGAGTGAGATAAGATTTAGTAACTTTTATTTCTGTAATAGTTTTCCATTAACATATCCTAAAGCTCCATGGGAGATATTCTCAATATCTAAATGACATAGTGGAAAGAATGCTGGACTTTAAGTCAAGAAGATCATAATTTAAAGGCTGCCTCTAATTTTTATTAGCTGTGTGATCTAGGGTGAATCACTTAACCTTTCATCTGCCTCAGCTTCCTCATTTGTGAAAAGGAATAATAATAGAATCTTATCTTCCAGGGTTTTTGTGAGGATCAAACATGGTAACATTTGTAAAGCATTTTATAAACCCTAAAATATTCTATAAGTATTATTATTGTTATTATTATTAATTTGCTTGGGTGAAAATTAAAGACACACTGACTAGGTGATATTAAGGGTAATGTTTCCCTAGGAATATCCTCTACCTCTTGGTTTTTTTTTTTCCAGGTTATTCTAATTTTGATTGTTATGAATGACACAATGATATCATCACAATGGTTGCTATTGACATAACATTTGGGATTATCTTCATCTTTCAGACTGCATTTGGGGCCCTGGGAAATTCCATCCTCCTGGGCCTTTACATCTTCAATTTTCTCACTGGACACAAGCTGAAGTCCATAGATTTTCTTCTTATGCACCTTGTCTTTGTCAATAATGTGATGCTCCTCTCCAAGGGGATTCCCCTGATAATGGTTGCTTTTGGAATCAATAATTTCCTGGATGATAATGGATGTAAACTCGTTTTTTACTTTTACCGAGTGGCCCGAGGTCTTTCTCTCTGCATCACCTCATTTGTGAGTAGTTTCCAAGCCTTTACCATCAATTCTAAGAGCTCCAAGTAGGCAGACTTCAAAGTCGCAGTCCCAAAGTTCATTATCCCATTCTGTTTTCTCTTCTGGGCAATCAATCTGCTAATAAGTGGCAATATCTTTGTTTATATTAGAGGTCCAAGGGAGTCTAGAAATGGTACCAAGAGACAGGAGTTTATTTATTGTTCTTTATCTCATGTCTCAGGTCCTATACCAATATTTCCAATCTTGAACTTCCTTCTTGACCTTGTGTGTGTGGGAGTCATGATCAGGACCAGTATATCCATGGTGCTTATTCTATACACACACCACCAGCAAATCCAGTACATTCATAGCAACAATTTCATACCTGGAGATGCTCCTGAGATTAGAGCTACAAAAACCATTCTGCTGTTGGTCAGCAGTTTTGTCTGCTTTTATGTGCTCAATTCTATTGTGATAGTCTATATGTCCTTTTTCAAGCCAAAGCCCTGGATCACGTATACTTCTGCCTTCCTGGCTTCTTGCTTTCCAAGTTTTAACCCCTTTGTGCTGATCATGAGTGATTCCCAGGTTCTCAAGTACTGCATGACTTTCTGGCAGAGAATAAAGCTCTCATCTTAACACTCGTCCTTGAAATAACAGTTGCCCCCAAGATCTACCTATGCAGGATTTGTCATAGGGAAGGTCTCTGGGAAATCCTTAATCTATGGCATAATGATAACATCAGCTCAAAGGTTCAACCTCACTTCTCCAAATAAAAGGACAACTGAAATTCCATTTGTGAGGAATTCTGGCGTGAGATTGAATTCAGAGAACTTTAAGGTCTTTTAAAACCATGATATTGTGTGAATCTTGGGTCTCACCATGATCCATATCTCCACAAGATCATGTGGGTTAATATGCTTTCCATAGCTTCAGTGAGAGAGTCTATATCTGCCCAAATTTTCTAATTATGCTTGCCGTGATGTTGAAATATAATGACAAGTCAGAAGAAAAATGAGACCCCTAAGTTCTAGCCATTTCACTTTTCAAGATTTTCCATTATAGTCTCTCAGCAAGAATTCTTGCCATTCCTTTTTTGTTTTCCATCATTTCTTCCTCCCTTATTTCTTCCCCTTCCCTTCTCTTCTATTCTCTCTTCTCCTCTCTTTTCTCTGTCTCATACACTATAATGTCACACACTAGCAGATTCCCAAAAGAATGCTACTGTGAACAGCTTTTAAGGTTCAGATTGCACAGTACAGTGAACACTCCATTTATTCCATTACAAATCAAGGCAAACATTCACAACAAATAATAATATAATATTCACAGCATTACATCTCATCACAGAAAATCACAATATAGTGTTTGTAACAGCCTAACATTAGAATGGCCACACAGTTTTCACTACAGTGGCCACAATATTTAGAACAAAGAACAAAAGAATAATCATCTGGTTTCCCTAAGGGGGAAACCCTCCTTACTTAATTATTCAATCAATTCACAATACAATAATCAATCTTCCACTCATGGGGCAACCACTAACTTAATCAGTCACTAATCTAGATTCGCAATTACTAAATATCATTAATCATTAAGTATAATCATTAGAAGATTATACAAACCCTCTTATACAAGACACCCCGGGTGTCTTCAGTTTCATCATGCCTCCAAGGGAAGGCCTTTTCTTCATCTTGACTCAGAGTGGTCTCTCAGATTTCCTGGATCCCCTTCCATGGTCCCAGCTCCTACCTGAATCCACCAGTCACCTGGATTCAGGGGCAGACAGCTCCCAGGTTCTCATCCAGTCCTCAGAAGTAGACAGCTGCCAGGTCCTTCTCCAATCCTCAAGACAGTCCCTGGAACACACCAAAGTTCACAGGGTTCAGCGCATCTCAAACCCTTCACCACTTCTATTGCCGGGAACTCAAGGATCCACCAAGCCACAAACCAACAAAGGCTTATCCTGGTCATGCTTCTTCAGTCCTCCAGCAGTCCAGCTGGCCATAGGATCCAAAAGGAATCTCAGCCTTCCAGGTGGCCTTCCAGACAGCCTTCATCAGATTCTCAAGCAGCCCAGCTCCCAGATGCTGGGAATATCCTGCTTCCTCCACCAGGAGCCACCAGGAGGAAGATTCCCAATTCTGTCTCTGTCTCTAGAACTCTTATTATATACTGGCCTCCTGTCTCAGCCAACTCCCTCCTGCTACGTCAGGAATAGGGGACAGAGCTCAACACCTTCCATACTTAGCCCTAAGTTACTAAGGGCTAAGTATCTGCTAAATTGATCATAGTTACATATGCAAATACACAAAAACGTACAAACAAGGTTATACATATGTACACTCTATTGTGATATGACACATGTGCTTTTTGAGTTATGAAGGCAAGTAAATCTCTTTCCTTCTCACTGTCATTCTATCTGAGTGGCAGGTTCTCTCAAGTAAAATCCCAAGCAAATTTTCCTTGACAGGTAATGTTTCCTAATTAATTGAATGGGTCTAAATCTACTGACTATTAGTGACCACAGCTAATCATCCCCTTTATTAAAAATAGAGCTGTGCCAGGTAAAGTTAGACTGCCTGTTCTCTCAAGACTGGTTTCTATTCTGCCTTGTTACCCTCCTCTGAGACTCCCTTAACTCCTTCAAAAATAGGCTCATGTGTCTTCCTGTGTGTTGCCTTCCTTGATCTCACTATTTGTTGGTTCATATTGTCATTTATATGCTTATCTGTTTTCATGTTTTTTCTCTCCAATAGAAGGTAGGTCCCTGAATGACTTAATCTTGTCTTTGTATCTGTGGTCCTTGGACATAGAGCTTAATAAATAAATGGCAATTTCGGTGGATTCTATGGAGCTGATAAATCTTCCCTCTCTTTAGTGTTTGGGTTTTGGACTCATTTAGTTTTGGACTCCTTTAGTTGGGCACAAGTATTAACTGTAGTTGCTCTTATCTTCTATAAAAAGCACTTCTCCTCATTTTTCATATGAAAAACTCTTTTCTGAGGCAAAGAGAAGGAAATAAGCATAAGCACCTGAAGCTGGATTGGAACTCACATCTTCTTGATGCCAGGCCCAAAATTCTAATCACATTGACAAGAGCTGCCTCATTACTTCCTGACTACTTTTGAGACCAAAAAGCCTAGGAAGTTGAGAATGGCTGATTTCCTTCAGTTAGCTTGACTCGAATTCATTGCCAGAGGTTCCCAAACTTATTTGACCTACTGCTCCCTTTTCAAGAAAATCTTAATCCTTTAACTTTTTAAAAAATTTGCATACTTTCATATGCATATTTGCATACTATTCATATATATATGTATGTATACACACATACCCATACACATACATATACACACCTATGTATATATTTTTAAATTATGTATCTTAATTTTAACAATTTATTGTAAATTAATGGGGCTTTTCTGCATTGAAATTTTGAAGATGCAATATTGCATCATGTAACAGTATGGTATCATATTTTAAGCAAGTCATTAGATGCACATATTCCTGCCAATGCATGCTGGACTTCCCAACAATGCACAACAAACTTGCCTGACAACACTTACTTGTTAATACCTATCCCGACTTAACCACTAAGCAATGATCTTTCCCTTCTCAATGTCTCGGTCCTTGTCTGGGCTTGCCGAATCTGACTCATCAAAATATGTAAAGTTAAGCTGTCAGAAATGATTGGAATCTTGGCATCCTCGTGTCTTGCCCCTATAATGCTGCAAACTCAAGCTATTCCCACATTCTTTTTCATCCTCAGCCCCTTCTTCTTAGTCATTTAGTGTCTGTCATTTCTGGATCTGAACCACATCCAAGGAATAGGAGCCCCTGAACTTTAGCCCAGTTTCTATGCAGTGAGGTAAAGAATATGATATAGTTCAGTACTAAACAGAAGTGAGATCAGAGCCCAGTTGATTGAATGAGTTTGAAAATCATTTTGAATTTTGGGCTTTGATGAGAATAATTTGGATCCCCCACACCCCAGTATTATCCCCTACTTATTCCATGTACTCTCATGGAACTCAGATGATACAACTCTGAGCTTTTTTAGGAAGATGTTTTTGGGGAGAGTATGGCCCTAATACTAAAATTATTGTATAAGATTGTCTTTTATCTCTTTTATGCCCAAACAAGATTGAGTTTTATTTTTTTTAGTATTTTATTTTTCCTCAGTTACATATAGAAACAATATTTAACATTTCTTTTTAAAACTTTGAGTTCCAAATTCTCACCCTTTCCCTTCCCTCTCACCCCCTTTAGAAGGAAAGAAATTCAAGTTAGGTTACACATGTGTAGTCATGAAAAATATTTCTATAATAGTCATGTAAAAAAAAACACAAAAAATTTCAGAAAAAATTAAGTTTAAAAAGTATGTTTCAATCCATATTCAGATGCCATCAGTTCTTTTTCTGGGGTGGATAGCATTTTTCATCATAAGTCCTTCAGAATCACCTTGGATCATTGCATTGCTGAGAATAGCTAAGTCATTCACAGCTGAATCATTGCACAATATAGTTCTCTTTCCCTCCATCCTATTTCCTCCTCACCTGTTTATTCTATTCTCTATCTCCTTTCATCAAAACTGTCTTGCTGGGGCAGCTAGGTGTCACAGTGAATAAAGCACCAACCCTGGAGTCAGGAGGACCTGAGTTCAAATCTGGCCTCAGGCACTTAACACTTACTAGTCACATGATCTTGGGCAAGTCACTTATTCCCATTGCCCTCTCTTCCCCCCTCCAAAAAGCAAAAAAGAAGTGTCTTGCTTCTGACTACCCCCTCCCCCATTATGCCCTCCCTTCTATCACCCCCCCTTCTCTTATCCCCTTCCCCTCCTACTTTCTTGTGTGTATGCTATTCCTTCTTTCAGCCAATTCTGATCAGAATAAGGTTCATTCACCCCCTCTCACCTTCCCCCTCTTCCCCTCCACAGTAAAAACTTTTTCTTGCCTCTTTTGTGTGAGTTAATTTTGTAACACCATGCACAAGCAGCTTTCCAAAAGAATGCTACTGTGAATAGCTTTTAAGGTTCTGATTACACAGTATAGTGAACACTCCATTTATTCCATAACATATCAAGACAAACATTCACAACAAATCACAATATAATATTCACAACATTACATCTTATCACAGAAAATCACAATATAGTTTCACAACAGCTTAACATTAGAATGGCCACATAGTTTTCACCAAAGTGCTCACAGTATTTAGAACAAAGAACAAAAGAATAATCATCTGATATCTGTATCAGCAAGCACCCTAGCATGTCCAGGATGGCTGCTAGCACAGGTTCTTAGATCTGCTTTTCTAAAGGAAAGCAACTCAAAATAGGTTAACAGTCTCATTTTAATCAATCAAACACATATCATTTACCTAGTTCAGGGGGAAAAGTCAGCACCCTGAACTTCAGAGAATGCAAACACAAGTTACAAGCACAAGTTACAAGCAGACAAAGAAACAGATCAGCAGATGGGCTTCCAGTCATCTGACCATTACATCCATACCTAGTCAGTTACCAGAGAGGGAAACACCAACATCTGGATTTTCAAAGCTGGAAGGCTCAATGGCTGCCCAGAGTCTTGTCTGGCCAAATCACACAACTCTTTCCAAAGTGAGCCCCAAAGCAAAAACTCACATCAGTGTATATATAGCCTTCTCCTGGATCAGAGAATGTCACAACCCTCTTGACCCACTGACCAATCACAAAGTAAGGTGGGGGCATTCCTGAAAAACATCCTCCTGCCACAGGCTCCATGTGACCTCATTCAGCCTATTAGGGGGCAGAGTATACTTTCAAATCAGGGAAGGTTCTCAGAGCCACTAACGCCTATCAAAGGGCTAGGGGCAGGGAAGATGTTCAGATTCCCATAACAAATCCTTGAGGAGCTTTGCCTCCTTACTCAGTCATTCAGTCATCTCAAAATACAATAGTCAGTCTTCTACTTGTGGGGAAATCATAGATTAACTTAATCATTCACTTATCTAGCAATCAGTCACTAAGTATCATTACTCACTAAATACAATCCTTAGAAAATTACACTAACCCCCCACCCCTTGGTGTCTAGTAAACTTCAATTTCATCACACATTCATTATCTAAGGAGAGGCCTTTTCTTTATCTTCACTCAGGGTGGTCTCTCAGATTCCCTGGATCCCCTTCCATGGTCCCAGCTCCTACCTGAATCCACCAAACAGTCACCTGGATTCAGAGGCAGACAGCTCCCAGGTCCTTGTCCAGTCTTCCGGGCAGTTCCTGGTACACACTGAAGTTCACAGGGTCCAGCACATCTCAAAAACCTTCACAACTTCTGTTGCCAGGAGCACAAGGATCAACCAAGCCACAAACAAACAAAGTCTTATCTGGTCATGAGACCTCAGCCTTCCAGGTGGCCTTCTTGGCAAGAAACCTCAGCCTTCACCAGATTCTGGTCCCATGAAAACTCCAACTCAGTTCTCAATCCAGCAAGTAGCAGTTCAGCTCCCAGATGCTGGGACTATCCTGCTTCCTCCACCAGGAGCAAAAATTCTAATTCTGACTGTCTCTCTCTGGGGATATTCTTATACACACACACACACACACACACACACACACACACACACACACACACACACACATTGGCTTCCTGTATCTTCCCTTAGTTGCTAAGGGCTAAGTACCTGCTTACTTGACATGACAAAAAAGGGGTCTTCAAATTTAAATTAATTACCATTATAAATTGATCTCATTCTACCTCTTCCTTTCCCTTTCTCACACTACATTCCTCTCTCATCCCTTAATTTTACTTTTTTAGATATCATCCCTTCCTATTCAACTTACACCTGTGCCTTCTGTCTATATATACTCCTTCTAACTGCCCTAATAATGAGTTACAAATATCATCTTCCCATGTAGGAATATTAACAGTTTAACCTTATTAAATCCCTTATGATTACCTTTTCCTGATTACCTTTTTATGGTTCTCTTGAGTCTTGTATTTGAAAGTCAAATTTTCTATTCGGTTCTGGACTTTTCATCAAGAATGCTTGAAAGTCCTCTATTTTGGGGGCAGAGCCAAGACGGCAGAGTGAAAGCAGGGACTTATGTGAGATCTCCCACAAAACCCTTCAAATACCTCTAAAAAGTGAATATGAACAGATTCAAGAGTGGTGGGATCCACAAGGAGAAATAGTGTGGTGGATTTCCAGCTCAAGACAGCCTGGAGGGTTGACAGGAAGGATCTATTGCACCAGGTTGAGAGAGGAGCACAGTCTAGCACACAGGCCGCACCAGCACAAACTTGACCATAATGAGGCCAGACCAGACTGAATTCCAGCATATTGAATCACTGGCAGCAGTAGTGGTTCCCAGACTTCTCAGCATAGGAGGAGTATCTGTTGGAACTGGTTGAGAGAGAGATGCTGTCCTGTGCAGGACCTGAGGCAGCAATAGCAGCTATTTCAGGGACTTTCAGTCCACAAACTGTATGTTTGAAAGTCACCTATCTAAACTCCCAGGAGCCAAGATAGCAGAATAAACACTAAGTCATGCTCATCCCACTCCCCTTGTTGATCTTTAAAAACCCAGAGAATACTGCCCTAACCTTTTAGCTCAGGAGGCTAGGAGGGATTAACAGGAAAGGTCCCCTTGCTGTGGCTGAAGGTGAGCAGTATAGGACCAGAGGAGGCCTAGCAAGCCAGCAGCAAGCCTACCTCAGCATATCAGCAGGAGATCTGGAACCCCAGGGTGGAGAAGCTGGGAATACCTGAATACCAGGACCCCAGTTGTGCCTTTCCACAGCCAGGGGAATTGGTGGACACCAGCCCAGATGTGTATCCACCAGTGGCTGATCTTACCTGTGTTCTAGCAAAGCACTAAGGGAGAAGGAGACCTCCAGAGGTCAGATGACCCCTCCCCCACACCTCATGCCACAAGCTTCAGTTTAACCCTAGAGAAATGCAGAAAGAACTCACTGGGTCTCAGCACACACCAGCCAGCCCCAGCTCAGTACCAGGTAAGCTACATAATTATATAGCTTCCAACTGCCAGAACCAGAAGTCACAGTACAAAAAGCCAGTAACCAGACCCCTAGCCCCCAGGACAAGAAGTGTGGAACAGGGTCCCCTGCACCCCAGAAGCAGAGATCCATTTTAAAAGCCGGGGAAAAGGCAATCACAATGCACAAAAAGTATCCTAGGAAAACAAAGACCACAGATTCTTACTATGGGAACAGGGAATATCAAAATATGAATTCAAAAGAGGACAGCCTTGACACTATACCCACATCTGAAACCTCAAAAGGGAATATGAATTTGTCTCAAGCATAAAAAGCATCCTTGGAAGACCTCAAGAAGGATTTCAAAAGTCAAATTAGAGAAGTAGAAGAAAAAATGATCAATT
>JAQQSV010021184.1:0-10840 GCA_028646515.1 Pseudochirops corinnae
TTCTAGGCTCTTTTTTTGATCATGGCTTTCAGGTAGTCCAATAATTTTTAAATGATGTCCCCTGGATCTATTTTCCAGGTCAGTGGTTTTTCCAGTGAGATATTTCACATTGCCTTCTATTTTTTCATTTATTTGGATCTGTTTTATAGTATCTTAATTTCTCATAAAGTCATTAGCTTCCAATTGCTCCAATCTAATTTTGAAGGAATTATTCTCTTCAATGAGTTTTTGAAATTTCTTTTCCATCTGGCAAATTCAGCTTTTTAAGGCATTCTTCTCCTCCTTGGCTTTTTGGACCTCTTTTGCCATTTGAGTTAGTCTATTTTTAAAGTGTTGTTTTCCTCAGTATTTCTTTGGGTCTCCTTTAACAGGTTGTTAAGTCTCTCTTCATGATTTTCTTGTATCATTCTCATTTCTCTTCCCAATTTTTCCTCCACTTCTCTTATTTGATTTTCAAAATCCTTCTTGAGCTCCTCCATGGCCTATAACCAATCCATATTTTTCTTGGAAGCTTTTGATGCAAGAGTTTTGACTTTGTTGTCTTCTGGTTCCATGTTTTGATCCATTTTGTCCTGAAAAAAGGATTCTATGGTCTGATTGCACTTCCTCTGCTTGCTTATTTTGCCAGCCAATTACTTGACTTTTGAGCTCTTTGCAACTGTAGAACTCTGCTTCCAGAGTGGAGACACCTGAGTCCCAACTTGTTGGAGTTTTTGCAGCTACAGGAGCTATGAGGGGGGTGCCCTCTCTACAGTCACCACAAGCTCTGGACACTGGTGTTCCTCACCTCAGGACTGCCCAAGACTATGACCCAGATCCAAGCAGGTCAAAGCAAGAGCAATTACCTTCTGAATGGTCACTTGGTTCCCCTGTGATCTGCAGGCCAGGAGCTCCAGAGGCAGCCATATGGCAGTAGCTGCAGCCACCATGCCTCTTGCCACCTGTCACCCCAGGGGCAGGGGCCGGACCACACTCTTCTCCACCCAGTTCCAACAGAGTTCCCTATTGACCTTTTACTTTCTCTTTGGTGTTTATAGGTTGAGAAGTCTGGGAACCACCACAGTTGCCGGTGATTCACTCTCCTGAAGTCTGCTCTGGCTGGTCTGTGCATCTGATCAGGTGTGCCCTGGGTCTGGGCCCATGTGGCTCATGCAGGGCTGTGCTCAGCTCCCAGACCCATGCAATAAACCCTTTCTGTTGGCCTGCCAGGCTGCCTTCCAGAGGGAGATTTGTTTCTCTCTTTCCCTTTGTGGGTTCTGTAGCTCTAGAATTTATTTAAAGTCATATTTTACAGGTATTGGAGGTGGTTGGTTCAGGAGCTCATGCAAGTTTCTGCTTTTACTCTGCCATATTGGCTCTGTTCCCCCCATTGTTTTCTTTCTAAACCATTTATGAAAAACTTGGGGAACCCTGGTAGAAAACCAAAATGAGGAAGAACCTTAAGAAATCCCTTCCTCACATGTCTAATAAGGGACTTATGGTGGTTAGTTCCTCAATGTGAACATCACTCTAGGAAATAATGCCTTTGCTGATGTTGTAATTGGACTAGGGTCAGTGGAGAAGAAATTCCTAGAATGAGGAAATTAAGCAAGCTGATTGTACTCTGTCGCCAGGTTCTATTTGGTTTATAATGTGTTGTAACTGAAGCCAGCCACAATGAGCTACATGTAGTATCCAAGTAGAGCCAGATATTGTTTGGAGAGGTCACTTTGTCCTAATTTGCTTCATTTAATTAAATTATTGTATTAATTTTTCATTTTAAATTAATGTTATTTCATCAACTGTTCAGGTAAAACAAAAGAATTAAAGATTACATTCTTGAGTATGATACTCACCTCCCTCTTCATCATTTCTTTTTTAGCCACTTGTAAATGTGACAGACTCTAACACTTAATCATTAAATAAATATTTAGTGCCTATCATATGCTGGGTTGTTGTTTGTCCTTCATTTTCAAAGGCCAATGATATCACGATGTTGGGGTTAAACTGTAGATGAGGGTGATATCTTGACTGTAGCATGAATTGGATTTAAATGAAGCAGAGTTGCACAAAAGTTATCAGCCTCTCTCTTTTGAGTCATTGAAGTCCAGTGAGAGGACAAAAGTCAGGACAACTGGTGATATCCCTGGATGCAGTAGATGACCTTGGCATCTTCATTGTCTGACCAAGCTCTAAGTACTCCACAACACCTACTTCAGCCTCATGGACACTGAAACAAATTGTTCTCATCCACCCATTCTGCCAGGGAAAATCTTCACACGCTTGAGGTAGACATCCCCCTAACTCACTGACAGGTCTGAAGCTTGTTGGTTGCCCTCAACCTGGCTTAGCCCAACTGCTGAGACAGTTTACTGGAGTGTGACCACCATGCATGCTACAGTTTCTTGGAGCTGGGGGGACGAGAAGCCTTGAAAAGGACCCTCAGCAAGCCCTAACACCAGCGGTGCTAGTACTTCCTAAACTCTCCGTATACCCCATACATGATATGCAAAGATTAAAAACAAGGAAGGGGTTTATATTCTAACTGGAGAGATACTATATGCATAGGTATAAATTTAAAACAGATGCCAAGTAAAAAGTAAATGCAAAGTAAACTTTCCAGGAAGGAACTAGCAGACTGGGGGGACCAGAAGGAACTACCTGCAGAAGGCATCACTTGAGCTGATTCTTTCTTTCTTTTTTCTTTCTTCTTTCTTTCTCTTTCTTTCTTTCTTTCTTTCTTCCTTCCTTTCTTTCTTTCTTTCTGCAGGGGGGAAGGCAGGGCAACTGGGGTTAAGTGACTTGTCCAAGGTCATGTGGACAGTAAGTGTTAAGTGTTTGAGGCAGGATTTGAACTCAGGTCCTCCTGACTGCAGGGCTGGTGCTCTATTCACTGCGCCTTCAAGTTGCCCCCACTTGAGCTGATTCTTGAAGGAAACCAGGGATTCCAAGAGGCAGAGGGGAGACAGAGGTGACTAGTATGGCCAGACCACAGGGAATGTAGAGGGAGATAAGAAGACTGGAAAGATAGGGTGGGGCCAGCTTGTTAAACTCTAAATAGAAGAGTCTGTATTGGATCCTAGCGTTAGTAAGGAGTGACTAAAGTTTAATGAGGAGAGGGGAGATAGAGTCAGACCTATGATTTAGGATAATTACTTTGGAAGTGAGTGGGGGATGAACTAGAATGGGAAGAGACTTGTGGCAGGGACAACACATTGGAGGATATCACAGCAGTGAAGGAAAGGAGACAGGAACACCTATAACGGGAGATGGCAGGTCCATTAGTAACGAGAAGGGGTAGAATTGCAAAAGGTGTTGTGGAGTTACAAGAGATGTTGCCAAAATATAAATGATAGAATTGGATATGTAGAGTGAGAGTAAGAAGTCAAGGGTGACACATTGAGGTTATGACCCTAGGTAACTAGAAGACTGGTAGTATGTGCAACAGAAACAGCGGAGCTGAAAAGTAGGATGAGTTTTAGGGAAAAGATAATGAGTTCAGTTTTGGACATGGTGAGTTTGACTCAGCTATGAGGCATCCAGTTTGAAATGCCTAATAGATACTGAAAAGAAAAGTCTGACAGTATCAGCATGAGCTGCTTTCTGGTTCACACCTTTTGGGTGACCTTAAACAAGTCAGGTAACTCCTCCAGGCCTCAGTGATCTCATCTGCAAAATGAAGGGTTTGGATTTTGGATTGGGTAATGCCTTCCAGCCCTACAACCTAATTATTGATCATCATATGCTTGTGCTAGGAACTTTTCAAAGGCCATCCACTCCACCCCCTTGGCTCACAGAAGGAATTTTTCAAGTCATCCTTGGTGAATGGAAATGAACTCTACTTCCAAGCTTCCATAGCTTTCTGAATCAAACTGTTACTTGCAAAGACCCTCTAGGCTGCCTGCAAGCAGGTTAAAATGGAAAACCATGCAAAAATACAGTGAATTTTTCAAAACTAGTTTCCCAACACAAATTTGAATCTACATTCTTAAGCTAAAAAATAGTGTTCCTACCAGGAGAACACTGTACATAGTAACAGCAACGTGGTGCAGTGACGAGCTCTTCTCAGCAACGCAATGCAATGCAATGATCTAGGTCAGTTCCTCATGATGGAAAATGCTGTTCACATCCAGAGAAAGAGCTATGGAGTCTAGATGCAGATCAAAGCACATTATTTTCTCCCTTTTTTGTTTTTTTTTTTCCTATGGTTGTTTTCCCCTTGGTTCTAATTCTTCTTTACAATATGACTAATGCGAAAATATGTTTATTATGATTGTACATGCATGGCCTATATCAGACTGCATGCTATCTTGGGAGGGGGGAGGGAAGGGGAAGGGGAGAAAATTTAGAGTTCAAAGTGAATGTTGAAAACTAAAAGTAAATAAATAAGTTTTTTTAATTTTTTTAAAATTTTTAATAGTGTTTCTAAAATTTTTCTGCAGTACTTGATTTTGCCCAGGCAAATACAGAAGTTTTGTTTTTTCTTCTCCCAAGAAGAATAAGTAAAGGTCTTGAATTAGACAATCTCTTCACAAGGTCTTCAACCTTGCTTCTCTAATGGTGGCATTTCAGGCATTGTGTCAGCCAATGAAAGAGATTTTGGAGCATGGGACAGGTCTTCTGGGTAACCCCCATACAGGTTATCTAGTCTGCCTTCACATTCCATGGACCCAAAAGCAGTTATCAGGATGACCATAAGCTTTCTCTTCTCCAAAATACATAAAATCATAGATTTAGGACTAGAAAGGATCTATGAGATATCTAGTCCAGTCTTCTTAGATATAGATGGGGAACCAAGGACCACAGAGGTCAAGTAATTTATCTAAAGTGAGCTCCTGGTCTCCTGTCTAAGTACTAACCCAGCCCTACCAACATTTCTCTGCTTCTGAGATCAGATGAGAACAAAAGTTTTCACAAATGTTTGACCATGCTCCCTTTCACCCTTCCCTCAGAGGCCCTTCTTTTCAATCCCCTAAAAGACTTTTGTTTCCAAGAGCTTTTCACAAGACTTGGTTTAAGGCATCTCCAGTTGACTCAGAATTCTGCTTAAGTTCTGCCCACTATTTGAGTGTGGTTGGAACATTACCTTGCAAATGTCCCTTATAGATAGATAACTTTAGATTTGGGGCTGGCGATGTAATTAAAAGTTGGCTCTCCAGAAACTTGCAGCTTGCCCAAGCAGCAGAGATGCAGGTGTGTCAGCAGCCAAGAGTCTGTGGGATTGAAAGTAACAATTTAATGGCAGCACTATTGGTTTCAGGCTCCTGAGGGGCACTCAGGAGCCGTGCTATATTCAGATTAAAGTATAGGCTGCTATTAAATAAGCAAAGGACAAAATAATGGTGGGGGAAGGCTGAATCTTTCTCCTTATTATACTAACCTCCTGCCATAACTTGTTTTTCTTCATGGAAGGATAGCTAATTTCTGATTTTTTAAGAAGTTATTTATATATAAGGAAATGTTTTAAAGGAAATTGAGAAAGGAAAAGAAAAGATTAATGTTGCAAGACCCTGCAGGAACATGTCAGCGTGTAATAATGCTGAGATGGGGCGGGTGACAGCATTTGGGCTTTATGCCTAACAATGCACCATGTCATTATGCAATAATACACACCCCACTGTGTCTTATTCCCTTCCACAACATTGCACAGCCTGCTGTGTTGGAGTGCTAAAGTCAAGGAGGAACTGGAGTGCAAACGTAAGGTGCCTAGTGATGGAGAAGGGAAGCTGGCAACCTCTTGGAAGCAGGGAGCCCACTAGGTATCAAAGGACTTAGGGCTAGAGGGAGCCTTAGATCATCTGTCCAATTTCCCCTATGTTTAAAAGTTAGGAAACTGAAGCCCATAGGGGCTAGATGGGTCATCTAAGGTCACAAGCAGCAGAATCAAGATTTGAACCTACGTCCTTTGACTCCAAATCCAAATCACATTCTCCTGTTCCATGCTGCCTCCAGGTATGTGGTAAATTATGGATAAGCCCTTAATTGTTATTCATTATTGCCATTTTTTTCTTTAATCAAGTCCCTCAAATTGAGGTTTTTTTTTTTCTCAAGTGAACATTTTTATTTTTTTCAGTTACATGTTACAATAATTTTTAACATTTATTTAAAAATTTTTGAATTCCCAATTCTCTCCTTCCCCCTCCTTGAGAAGGCAAGCGATCAGACTCAGGTATTCTTCATCTGCAGCCCATGAGCTTGTTTTTAAAAAAATATTTTGATAAGTTAACTTCAATGCAATTGCTTTATAATTTACAGACAACATTGACGTAATACATATTACATATAATATGTATACATTTATATACATATCTAAGGCCCCCTCTAGCTGTACACACACACACACACACACACACACACACATGTTTGTGTCTCATGGTAGGCATTTCTAGGGTAGGGAGTAAGGAAGAAAAAAAGGAAAAAAGCTTCATGATAACTTTATTGTACATTTAAAAGGAATAGCAAGTTGTACATAGTCTACAATTTCATGTACAATCATCTTTTTTTCTATTCTACTATGTTATGGAAATGTTTATTTCTTAAGTTCAGATATAAATTATATATAAATTATAAATATAAATTGTAATTCCACAACATTAACATAATACATTCAGGCATTGTGAACATGTGTACATACTATATAATATAATGTAATACAATACATACATACATGTGTTATTTATATGTTATGTATAATAATTATGCTTCTAAAAACATTGTTCAGAGGATTCCACAGGCTTCACTAAACTGTCAGAGGTATCCATGGCATAAACAAGGTTAAGGATTCCTAATCTAGGGACAGCTAAGTGGTGCAGTGAATAGAGCATTGGCCCTGGAATCAGGAGCACCTGAGTTCAAATTATATATAAATTATAAATATAAATTGTAATTCCACAACATTAACATAATACATTCAGGCATTGTGAACATGTGTACATACTATATAATATAATGTAATACAATACATACATACATGTGTTATTTATATGTTATGTATAATAATTATGCTTCTAAGAACATTGTTCAGAGGATTCCACAGGCTTCACTAAACAGTCAAAGGTATCCATGGCATAAATAAGGTTAAGGATTCCTAATCTAGGGACAGCTAAGTGGTGCAGTGAATAGAGCATTGGCCCTGGAATCAGGAGCACCTGAGTTCAAATCTGGCCTCAGACACTTGACTGTGTGACCTTAGGCAAGTCACTTAACTCCAATTGCCCTGCCTTCCCCCTCCAAAAAAAAAAAAAAGAATTTCTAATCTATGGGGATAACAGGGAAATCAAGTCTTTAATAGGTGATTCATTACCCAAAATATTTCCCCATAACCCAGGAAGCTCTGGGGAGCATTCTTCTCAGACTGCTCACTTTTACCCGTATGCCATTAAACTGAGAGTGACATATTCTTGCTCACCCATGTAATGCTAAGTGTGGACTTATTCAAATTCTCTGGAGTCATTTATTAGCCTTCCAGATATTTTCATGTGTAAACTAACAGCTTTAGAACAAAGTAGCCACTCAGCTAAATCTACACGGCAATGGCTCCCTCCTTTTCTCTGGGGTTCGAGAGGCATGTCCCAGCTGGACTCACCCAGTACATGTGGCAGCTCAAAGCTGGACCAGCCATGCCATGCCTTCTATCATGCTTTCTTTCTACCTTGTTTTTCAGAGCAATCTCCCTCTTCTTCCCCCTCCTTTCCCCACCCACCCACCGCAAATGTTTCCTTGCTGATGGGGAAGGTGTGATGGGCATTTTAGAGGAAGGAAACAAATGATTATATGGTACTTACTAGTCACCAGGAACTGTGCTAAAAGCCTTACAAATATCATTTCATTTGATCCTTGTAACAAGAGTGGGAATAAATATTATTACTCCCATTTTATTGTGGAAACTGAAGCAAACAGAACTTACATGATTTGATCAGGGTCCTACAGTTAGTGCCTGGGGTTGGATTTGCACCCAGACCTTCTAAACTCCCGGTCCAGCACTCTATTCCCTTGCACCACCCAACTGCCTCTAAAGAGACGTTTGCTTTCTGTAGGGTTACTTAGTCTCTGTGTTCTGCTCCAATCAGGGAAAGCAGCATCCTCAGGTTGACCAAAGCATTAGAGGGAGAGAGTCAGGGATACAAGAACCTACTGAAATGGAATGAGCAGAAGAAGAAACAGGAGTTAACATAGGCAGACCAACAAAGAGAGGGGAAAGGCCACAATAGGATTCTAAACCTTTTGCAAAAATCAAATAAATGCACAGAGGTAGAACAGGCTCCCAACTATCATCTAATTATGCTACCAACATAGTCTCTAGTTCCTTGCCTTTGGGCAGGGTTGAATTACAGGTGCTTCTGTAGAATTATGAGATCACGAAGCCTAAACATTTCCTTTTACAGAGGGACACTTCGCTTTCATATCATCTCAATTTCCCCCTGTATCCTTCCCCCAACAATAAAAAAAGACAATCAGTATATTGGAAAAACTTGACAATATATGCAATGTTCCATACCCATGGACCCTTCCACCTCTGCAAAAGGAGTGAAGGGAGATATTTTCTCAAATCTGACTCTAATCATCTGATTGGGGAAAGGAAAATACAAATTTCCTAGATTCCAGAAAAACTAATTCAGAAACCAGACAAACTGCTGTTGGCGTGGGCAGCTTTGCACACAAAAACTCAGCCCTCAGTGGAGACCTCGTTGCTTTAATTTCAGACCAACTACACTTAAGGACCCATATTGTCTCTTTCCAACCATTTCACCATGATGGATGCTCTCAATGCCCTTCCCCTGTCAACTCTAGACCTGTGGTCAGATAATCCAATAGGATGGTGAATATCCAGGCTTCCAGGATTACTCTTAATTGTTCTTGGCTAAATTACCTTTGTATTTCTACCTCAAGAACCTGAAAGAGATCCCCAAATATGTTGAAAAAAAGTTTTCTTTTGCCCTTTTGAGTACATCTAGAGTCAGATAAGTTCCTAAGAAATAAGGATAAGAAATTGATAAATCACAAATCATTTTCAGAAACTTACTGGATTTGCAAAGTGAGACCACATTAACATGTTCAAGTGACAAGGACGGGAGTAGCAGGATGAAAAAATGATCCTTTTTTATCATCTCATTTTCCTCTTCCGGTCAAAGTTTCTCCAGTGAGCTAATTTCTTTTCTATGATATTTGCTATAGCATTCCCTTGAGATTCCATGAAATTCCTCTACCTGCTGCAGAATATTAAGACTCATTTTGTCTATTATAAAAATGAAGGACATATGAAGGAAGACACTATCTGTATCCAGAGAAAGAACTGGTATGTATCAAATGGCTGTATACACACACACACACACACACACACACACACACATTTGTGTCTCATGGTAGGCATTTCTAGGGTAGTGGGGAAGGAAGAAAAAAAAGGAAAAAAGCTTCATGATAACTTTATTGTACATTTTAAAGGAATAATAAGTTGTACATAATCTGCAATTTCATGTACAATCATCTCTTTTTCTATTCTACTATTTTATGGAAATGTTTATTTCTTAAGTTCAGGCTAGCTATCTGCTCCAAGTCCCAGGTAGGGAAAGGAGGCCCCAAAGGTAATCAGAGACAGCAGATGGGCTTTGAATCAGCTCCAGGCTGGTTTTGTTCAGCCCTCTTGGTCCCATCTAGCCTCCCAAAGAAGCATCAAAAGGTTTAGAGCTGGAACACTTCACCAGTGCCCTCATTCTATTGATGAGAATAAAATAAAAATGTTTTTAAAAAAGATCTAGTTGCTACTTGGTCCTGGCTGAGGAATAGAGTAGTGGATCAATGGAATAGATTGGGTACAAAAGTCTCAGTACTCAACGATTATAGTAATCTACTGTTTGATAAACCCAAAGAACCCAGTTTGGGGGATAAGAATTCACTATTTGACAAAAAAATTGGAATATAATATGGCAGAAACTATTCATAGACCATCATCTAATGCCAAACACCAAAATCAAGTCTAAATGGATGCATGATCTAGGTATAAAGACTGATACTGTAAGTAATTTGGGGAAGCAAGGAATAGTTTACCTGTCAGATTTATGGAGTATTAAACTGAAAAGTTTCTGTACAAACAAAGCCAATGTAACCAAGATTGAGAGGGAAGTGGGAAATTGGGAAAGAATTTTTACAACCAGTATGTCTCTGATAAAGACCTCATTTCTAAAATATACAGGGAATTGAGTCAAATCTATAAGAATACAAGTCATTCCCCAGTTGATAAATGGTCAAAGGATATGAACAGGCAATTTTCAGAAGTAGAAATTAAAGATATCTATAAGCACATAAAAAAATGCTCTAAATCTCTATTGATTCGAGAAATGCAAAACAAAACAACTTTGAGGTACCACATCTCACCAGTCAGATTGACTAAGATGACAAAACAGGAAAATGAGCAATGCTGGAGAGGATGTGGAAAAATTGGAACACTAATGCATTGTTGGTGGAGTTGTAAACTGATTCAACTATGGAGAGCAATCTGGAACTATGCCTAAAGGGCTATAAATAATTACATACCTTTTGACCCATTTCTTTGAACCATTTCTGGGGTTGTATCCCAAAGAGATCATAGAAGTGGGAGGAAGACCCATATGTACAAAAATATTTATTGCAGCTTTCTTTGTGGTGGCAAAAAACTGGAAATTAAGGGGATGTCCATCAATTGGGGAATGGCTAAACAAGTTATGGTATATGAATGTAATGAAATACTATTGTGCTATAAGAAATGAGGAGCAGATGGACTTCATATTTACCTGGAGAGGCTTATACAAACTGATGCTAAGTAACAAGAGCAGAACCAGGAAAAATTTGTACACAATCACAGACACATTGTATGTGTGATGACCAA
>JAQQSV010021185.1:0-10840 GCA_028646515.1 Pseudochirops corinnae
AGGGAGGGGAGAAAATCTGAAACTCAAGTGATTGTGGAACTGAATCTTGTAAATTAAAAGTAAATGAGTAAATAATATATATATATATATATATAAAAGGATGAAATGTCTTAAAACACACACATGCATGCACACACAAACAACCCCACCCAAAACAAAAGCAAAAGTTAAAAAGTTACTAGATCCTGCAAATACCCTGTAGGTACAATTTTTTTTTGCTCTTCAGAGTCTGTTCTATGATAAATTGTCTATACCTCCCATGTATGGGTCCTTATTAGCTACTTTTTCTAGTTTACTGAATTATAAAGCAAAGAGCCTCAATTCAGACCTAGCTTTCTACTAACAGTGAGAGCATAACTAACCACTTCCTTTGGTCTCAGTTTCCTCATTTATAAAATGATGAATTGAATTGAATGATATCTAAGATCCTTTAAAAGTTGTTTTTGTCTACGAAGTCAATAAATCATACAAACTGGCCTGCAGAAATTAATGCTCTAACTTAAAAACAAACAAAAAACAAGCAAATGAAATCTTTCCTCTGTTCTGATGTCTCTTGATAAGATTAAACTCCTAATTCACCTGTTTCTCAGCTTTTTTATATTCTAATCTGTTCTCCACATGGAGAAGGAAACGCCAAACCACTCTAATAACCTTGCCGAGAAAATCTCAACATAGGGTCACAAAGAGTAGACACAACTGAAAAATTACAAAACAACTGCCCTCCACAACCTGACCGTCTTAGTCCTTTACTCAATAAATTCTCACGTGTAAATAATAAGAGTAGTAATAAATAGGCAATAACAAATTGCCACATGTAATTAATTTCTTAAGTGTATATTAAATTTAACATTGTAGGAACAAAACTGCTATTCTTGCCTTTATCTCCTGAAATTCCTTCTGTTCTCTTCTATGTATTTTTAATGCTTCATGACACTTTTTTCTTTGTATTTTTTTCAAATCATTAAAATTACCCACCAATATATTTTTCTCCATTACCCACAATCCTTTCTATGTATTAAAAAAAGCACATTGTGAAGCAAAACAAGTCAAAACAATGGCCATATCCAAGAAATTTTGCCTCATCTGGCACCTATATACCAACATCTTTGTGCCAAAGCAGGAGAAGCCTCTTTCAACATTAGTCTTCTAGAATCATGATTGCAGTGTTTTGTAGTCTTTCAGAGTTTCTTTCCTTTATACTATTATCATAATTTGTTCTGATGATTCTGCTCACTTAATTCTATATCACTTCATATAAAGCTTTTCAAGTTTCCCTGAATCTATCATGTTTGTCATTTTATTATGACATAGTGGTCTTCCATTATAGCCACATACCATAATATGTTAAGCTATTCCTCAATTTATGGGCATGAATTGATAGATTTATTAAAACACAATTTGCCAGTTTATGTTTTTGTTCATATGAAACCTTTTCCCCTCTTTCTTTTATCTCTTTGGCATATATGTCAAGTAGGGGTATTTCTGGGTCTCTTCCCCCTTTTATTATCCACTTCAATATCTTCTTGAAAATGCCCTCTTTTGTTGTTTTTTCTGTCTAATTACATTTATAAGCTTTAATGTAATGTGCTATATGAACATGCAGTGTTTGTATTACCTATCATTGGAAATCCAGCTGAAATATGCCTTCCTGTGTATGCATTTTCTTAGAAAGCCAGTTTGGAAGTAATGGCTTCCTGAGATGAGCCTTTTCAAGATTTATTGTAATAATGACTATAGCTTACATTTATACATAAAATACCTTTTGCAAAAACAATCCTATGGAATGGATAATAGTAAAAAAATCAGTAAGTTGCCATCATCATCATCATCATCTTGATCATCATCTTGTCTAAATAGCATATTGAAAACTACTATTTATATGTCACTTGAAAGTTTACGAAATTCTTTACACATATTATCTCATATCCGCAAAACAAATTTGAAAAGTCGGTACCATTAGGATCCTTATTTTATAGATGAGGATACTGTAATTTTATAGATAAAGGAACTGAGTTTTAGAAAAAATTAAGTGCCTTAGCTGCAACCATACAATAAATGCCAGCCAAATCAGAAGATAAACCCCGGTCTTTTGAAGACCATAGCCCTTTCTGCTCTGCTGCATCCTGCTGCTTTATAGCCTACGTCTCTCATTTGTCACTTGTTTATCTCATGTTGCTACAATATTTAGGATACTTTTTAGTTTTACATATCTAAATATTTTGTCTCCTAATTACTTCTTAAGCAAAGAGAATATTTCTTATGCGATGCTTCCTATCTACTCAAAAATACCTATTTAATCATTGATATATATATATATATATATACATATATACATATATATATACATATATATATATATATATATATATAAAATCTTTATGGTCCTGTGAGGGAAGTGAGATATAAAAACTTCATTATTTTCTTGTTCCTTTTTCTTAAAACAGTATAGCTGTAACGTAATTAACATAATCATAGTCAGCACATTTTTGCCAAAAGAGTGTTTGACACCTTCTGTTCCTTGATAAATAACAGTAATTGCTCAAATGTAAACAGTAGTTTCCCTTTACAAAATGCTTTATGGATATCATTTAGTTGATCCTCACAACTACTATTTCAGGTAGACAATGCAAGTATAATACAATACCCATTTTACAGAAGGGATAACTGAGGTTTAAAGAGGTAATGTAACCTGCCCAAGATCAACAGCTGGTAAATGATAGAGTCAGTATTGGAAAACAGATCTATTTTTCAGTTTAGTGAATAGTCAGGATCATAGGACCATAGACCTAGAATGTAAGGGATTTTAGCAGTCATCTAGACCAAGGCTCTAATTGTGAAGATAAGGAAACTGAGGATGATGTTAAATTAATTTCTAAAGGTCATACAGGTTGTAAATGGCACAACTTGGATTCATATATGGGTTTTCAGATTCCAAATCTATCCTCCTTTTTTTCTGTACACAACCATTAACACAGAAAATATTTTTAAAACATGAGAAGTCATATCATTCTGATAGATGGGTGAGAATAATGGCACAGCAGTATAGTGAATATCATGACAGAATTGGATTTGGGAAGATTTTGGTTTAGATCCTAAGTCAGATTTCTATTAATTTCTGATACTAGAAGTGATTTGACCTTTCTCAGCCTTAGTTCCTTTATCTGAAAAATAGGGATAATATTATCTGTAGCACTTACCTTCCTAGATTGTTTTGAGTATCAAATGAAATAATGAATGTAAAATGTTTTGCAGACCTTATAATTTAATATAAATACCAATTATCACCACCATCATCCTCACCCTTATCATTACTTCAAAGTAAAGTAAATGATTATATTACCAACTTTCATAGTTCTCTTTAAACAAGTTCAATCTCCTTAAAACCTGGAGTCAATTGACAAATGTCTATTCTAAATACCTCTCACACTACTAGGTGACTTTTTCTGCCTCTAAAGTAAACATACAATTTGTTAAAACTGTGTTAATTTAAAGAATACATTAAATTAATTGTGATTTGAGCCCATGATGCCCCCTGAGATTGATGCTAATTGAGGTGATGGATGGTGACTATCTTCAGCTCACCATGCATAGATACATTTAATAACAGAAATTATTTGAAATGAAAGATGTACCAATCCACTAGGTCATTTAGCTGATCAGTTCCAACATAGGCATGCATGAGATTTCCATTCAAAAAGTTGGTAGAGACTTTTGATTGGAGATTGGAATTCAGGCTCATCTGCTCCTATCGGTTTGAGCAATTATTCCATTGCAAATTTACAGTGATCTTATCAAAATAAATCTACTCAGTAGCTTCTCCCTCTCCCTCTAACTCCATTCACCCCACCTCCAATATCATATCAAGTGAAATATTAGCTGGCTCTGAAAGGAAGAGGAAGGGGGAAAAATCAATTAGACTGAACAAGATTGAGATGGAATTTTATATTTCTATGGTACTTTAACTTTGGTGGTATTGTTGAATCCTGCCTTCAATTACATTTTTGTTAAATTGTTAATGATCCACTATACATAAATATACAATATTATTCCCCAAGTCAAGCATAAGGAGGATGTCAAGACTTCTTGCTAAGAGTACAAAACACTCATGTTGTAACATTCCTCATGGTTTAAAATATATTAATATTAAGAAATGTTTAGAATTAATTATTTATTCCAATATGAGTTGGAGGAAAATAAAACTACTGTAGAGCTGAAAAGAAACTTAGAGGCCATCTAGTCCAAACCATATCTGTCATTGCATAGCTGAAACTATTGAGGTTTAGTGATTTACCCAAAGGCACCTTGGCTGGAATTGAACTTGTGTCTCCTTGACAATAAGCAATTGTTTTTATTTTTGTTTTCCTCTTGTAATTACACATTAACTCTGTTTCTAGCAAGTGATGCTATGTGCCCATAGGGCACATAGAATCACTGAATGATAGATTTAGAATTTAGAGAAAGTTAGAACTCATTGTACATAACTCCATTTTTTACTGTTGAGATAACTGAGATATCAGAGACAGTGAATAACTTATCCAGGGTTACAAAAGGAAGAAGTGATAGGACTAATATTTGAACCTAGGATCTCTAGGATTCCAAATATAATATGTTTTTCTGATTTGCACCTTTTTGAACATTTCTTACACAAATTCTGTAAGACACATTTATTGCTTTATAGTTAAATTGCATAAAAGTGTAAAACTCAGTTTACTTCTAAGATAAGAATTCATTGAGTACTAGAAAAAAAGAATCCAAGAATCAAGAAATTTAGATTCTCCTGGTGGCTACCAGTGTGTATGGGTAAATTCTTTAATCTTTCTTGACTTCAGTAAGATTAGGAAATTTGACTAGGTAATTTAGCCAGGTTCTAAAATAAATCTAACTTTCATAGTCAGAGGGCAAAGGTTGATTTTTCAGAAAAAGACAGGAAAAGAGAACCCCATCAGTACATATACGTGAGCATACACATGCAGACAGATGCATACAAACAGAAATAACATATGCCCTAAGGGACATAATTAGCTGGGAAGAGAGAATAATTTTGAACTAAGTTCCCATTGGAATAACTGTCTCTTTACACATTAATTTTAGTGTAAATCTCATTATAGGCCTGTTCAGTATAGGCAGGCCCTACACATTTAACTCTGTGTTTGGTGTGAATTTTTATCCTACCTACATGCCATGAATACTTTAAAAAGTTTACATGTATCTGATGAAGGTCACATTTTCAAGATATAAAAGAACCAATTCAGATGTAAAAGAGTAGGAACCATTCCCTAACTGATGAATGATCAAAGGATATAAAGAGGTGGTTTTCAAAGGAAGAAATCCTAACTCTCAATAACCATACAAAAAACTTCAAATTACTAATAAATACTAATAAAAATGAAAATTATACCAATTTTGAAATCCCATGTCACACTCATCATTTCAGAAAAGTTGGTGAAAAAAATTAAAAATATTAGTGGGGCTGTGGGAAAAAAGCTACTTTGCTGATGAAGCTATGCATTGGTCCAGCCATTCCGCATAGCAATATGGGACTAAGATAAAAAAAAGCTGCTAAACTATGCATAGCTGTTGACATCAAAATAGATACAATGTATAACAACTATTTATTTGTTTGTTTCTTCATCTGTCTGTCTGTCTGTCTGTCTTTCTGTTTGTGATGGCAAAGACCTAGAAAATAAGGTGTCCATCAATTAAGGAATGACTGAACAAAACACAGAACTAATGTAATGAAATATTTTTATTATATAAGAAATGATGGAGGGAGCAGTTTCACAGAAACCTGGAGAGATTGTGAAACCTGCTTCATAATCTAGACAACTAATTATGTAGCATACTTCCCATCTCCTGGAGAGACGTTCTAGAAGTGGCCAACATGGAAATGTCATTTACTTGACTATACCTTTATTAAGAAGAATTTTTTTTTCTTCTGTAGCTCAATGGAATGGGTTGAGTTGTGAAAGAAAAAAAAATAACGCTTATTAATTGATTAAAAAAAATAAGACCTAGAGTTGCAGCTAAGATGGCCATAAATCCTTTTGTTCAGCTGATTAAAAACTGGCCACATTTGATTATATCTACTGGATTAATGATTTAAAAAAAGAATGTCCTAGTCAGTGAGATACTATTTAGCACTTGGATGCTAAGTTGACCAAAAGATCCAAAAAACAGATTTAGTCACAAAGTATAAAAATGGTTTTACTACTATGTATCAAATGACTTTGATTTCAACATGAGTGAATATTCCTCTTTCAAATGCAAACCACAATACTGATAAATTTTAACAGATGGATTAACAAACTTCTATAGCTGAACAAATTAATCATTCAAACATGAAATAATCAATTAAAATGAATGAAGATATAAAAAGAGAAATAGAAAGGAAGGAAGGAAGGAAGGAAGAAAGGAAGGAAGGAAGGAAGAAAGAAAGGAAGGAAGGAAGGAAGGAAGGAAGGAAGGAAGGAAGGAAGGAAGGGAAGAAATTAGAATCTTCCAGTGACAAGCCCCTCCTTAATTAGTTAAGTAGATTTTTCAGTGGTTGTATCTTGGCAGGCCTATACTAGAAAATTTACCAGCTTAAAGCTTGTACTCCATTGACATGACCTTCAAGAACTCATGGTTACCTAGATGCCATAACGAATAGGACTTTACTGGATGCAGAATGGCTTTTATCCCATTTAATAAATTCATTGCAAACATGATGTAAAGTTGAAGAATTGATCTTTCAAATAAATTCAATGGTTATAAAATGATAAAAAAAAAAAAGAACTAGAGGGCATAATGGAAACAGAGCTGGACATAAGAGTTCAGGAGATTTGGGTTTATTTTCTATCTTAGACAGCTTTTATCTGTATAACCATGGGAAAGTCACATAATCTGGTATACATCAGTTTTCTTATGTAGGAAATAGGGAAAATAATGCATGTTAATATTTACTCTGCAAGGTTGTTGGGAGGACACACACAGACACAGACACACAGACAAATATATATTTACACATATATATAAATGTATATAGACACATATATATGTATATGTAAATACACATATACAAACAAACATAGATGCCATATAAATGTCATCTATTGCTATTAGGGCGTTAAAGTTCTCAAGACACATTGATGCATACGATTCATCATTTAATCCTCACAACAAGGAGGAACTGAAGATATTCTTATTTCTAGATTTGAGAAAACTAAATGATAGACAGACAGATGACGACACATCTAATAAAGTGTCAAGCATAAGATTCACTTTCTCCTAAATTAAAATCCACCACTCTTTTCACTAAGCCATGCTGTGAGGAGTATGTATGTGTTGTATGTGTGTGTACACACACACACACACACACACACACAAAAGTACAGATAACTAGAAATAGATATATACATATATGCAAACATATGCATGCATACATATACATGCATATATACACACATGTGTATATGTGTTTCTGTGTGTGTTATGTATGGCTCACATGTGTGTATGTGTATATTCTGTTATTATAATCTTATTATACCAAAGATTCAGCTAAGACAGAGAACAGGTCATTTCCCTTATGTATGTTATCAGTCTGGCAACTTGCATTTAAACCTTCTATGACATAGGCACTGTGCTGATCGGCTAGGGTTTTTTAAAAAGGTGAAAAGAAGCTTATATTATTATGTTGAGGGAGATGACATATAAGAAAAATATTGGTAAGTAGATATCTAGATAGAAGGATTGATAGTAGATAGAAAGATGGATAGATGATAGAACATTTATTTAGCACTTGTTATGTGTTAGGCGTTGTATTAAACCTTGTGTTTGCAAATATAAGCAAAGAAAATGGGTCCTGCCCTCCAGGAACTGATATTTTAATGGAAATGTGTGAGGGTGGATAGGTGAGTGTAAGCATGTTCACATATCAACATGATGTTGATTCAATAATTCTATTGTTTTCTCCTTTATAAGGAGAAGTCACTGCATGTAGAGGAACAGGGAGATTGGGGGAAAGGTTAGAAGAAGACTCATTTAGCATGTGTTGAGAAAATGGTCTTTTTCTCTGAAAGATAATCAGACACTCATGTATCATCACTAGAAGACTAAAGGACAGAGGTGTGGTTCTGATAGGTGAGGTTGATAAGGAAAATGACTGAAGTATATATAAAATAAATACAAGGAAATTTTGCTGCTTATAGGGGTGGGGTGGGATATGTCACTTGGAGGAAGGAGGAAAAAATTTATGTAGAAGTTGCTACTGAAAGGTACAATAATACTTTCATCTAACCTGGAAACTAATCACAATTGACTGATTCCCAAGTGTCTGATAAGTATAAATCATAGTTTGCCATCACATAGCATGCATACCTGTGTATGTATGTGTATGTATGTATACATACATATGTGTATGTGCATGTGCATATATAACCGCACATCTTTCTAAATATATGTAACATACATGTGCACATACATACACATAACAAACACATATATACATCTGGGTATACACATGTATATGTATATATACATGTATGTTCACACATATATATTTGAAAATGAGAAGGTACCTATGTGTTATAGCTTCTTTAGTTCATTTTGACACTGACAAAAAAAGATTACAGTCCAGGTCTGAGGCCAGATTCCTTACTTGATTAGGCTCATCCTTCATGCTTAAACTCTCTACATTTGTACTGACAAAATAGGTTAGGGTATATCCCTAGGGGCATACATTCATCAGAGACATTAAAACCACATGGGAGGGGAGGGCAGCAAAGAACAGGATGTGGGGGCTTAGACTGGGAAAAAACAAATAGATTGTAGTGGGAGAGCTATGAGCAGAAGAGGTATAGGATTGTAATGTTAAGGACAAATAGAGAAGAAAAAATTACTGACATTATTCATTTTAACATTTAGAAAGCCTGAAAGAGAGGGATCCTGCATCATTTCTTTCAAAAAACTAGTCCTTTATGTCCCATGTTACACAAGTGGTAGAAATGATGGAAAATTCATATATGTACCTATGAACATATATCTCTTATGTTTATATGTACATATGTGTATATGCATATGTATATAGAGTGATATATACATAAATATGCAATATACATATGAGATCTATATATATGTTTATTGATAATTTATTATATATTGAGAAACATATCAATATACATATATAGATATAGATCATGATGTTGATTCAATAATTCCATCACTGGCCCTTTTGTAAGAGGTGCACATACATTATCCACAAAGTTCTTCCTATTTGCTTTCACACATCCAAGTTAGTTGTTAGTCTGTTGTCGTGATAGACACATGTACATAAAAAAAAAAACATTTAAAATAAAAAGTACAAAATTTTGAATAATTTAAATAATATGAATTTTTAGTAAAAGCTCAAATTTATATCATATTTTGAGCATAACAACCATCTTATGAAAGAAATAGTGAGTGCTAGGATTATTATCCCAGTACCAATGATAGAGAAACGTAGGGATTAATAGTTGGAAGTGACCTTAAGGATAATCTGACTCTAAAGTCTTCTCTTCTTTCAAATGAGAAAAATTTAAACTTGAGCCACTTAAGTGATTTGCTTAATCTAGAACCTTTGACTTTTAAAGAAAATGCTATGCAGTGAAGAGAGTCCTAGAATTGAAATGGGGGGGGGGAGCCAAAATGGCAGCATAGGAGCAGCGCAGTACTGCAGGTCACAAATAGCCATCTCAAATACCCATAAAATATGAATCTAAACAAATTTTAGGGCTCTAAAACTCAGACGAATACACCTCCCACTGAAGGCAGCTCAGCTCGAGGGGATCATCTCAGCGCTGGGAGCAGAAACCAGCCCAGCCTCAAACCGCAACTTGGCCCATGGGCATGGGCAGAAGGGGGAGGGCCCTCCAGGATGAGCCACAGCTGGAGCTTCAGGAGAGTGGATCAGCAGCAGCTATAGTAGTTTCCAGAATTATCAAGGCATAATAAACAAGTACTAAGTGAAAGGTCAGTGGAACTCAGCTAAACCTGGGGGAGAAAAGGGGTCCAGGCAAACTGCCTCCAGGGCAAGGAAACAGCAGAAAAGGTGGCCCTGAAGCCACCTCCATGTGACTGCTTCAGAGTTCTCGGCCTGCAGACTGCAGGGGGGCAAAGTGATCATTCAGAGGCTAAGTGCTCTTGCATTGAGTGGCCTAGATATGGATCATGGTCTTGGGTGGTGGTCCTGGGGTGTGTTTTCAGTCAGCCAAAGCTGGTGGGGGCTGCAAAAAATGACAGCTCCCTAATAGCTCTGGCAGCTGGGAAAACCCCAGCAATTTGGGACAGAGATTTTCCCTCTGGAAACAGAGTACCACAGAGCAAAATAATCATTGATTGGCCAACATGAGCAAGCAAAGGAAACAAAGTAAAAACAACAACCAAATACTAGATTCCTTCTTTGGGGACAAGAAGGATCAAAGCATGGAACGGGAGGAAGACAACACAGTCAGAACTCCTGCACCAAAAGCTTCCAAGAAACATTAAGGTTCTCTAAAAGCCATAGATCAGCTTCAGAAGGATTTTGAAAACCAAATGAGAGAAGTGGAGGAAAAATTGGGAAGAGAAATAAGAATGATGCAAGAAAATCACGCAAAGAGAGTCAACAACCTGACTGAAGAAAATAACACTTTAAAAAATAGATTAACTCAAATGGCAAAAGAGGACCAAAAAACTAATGAGGAGAAGAATGCCTTAAAAAGTTGAATTTGCCAGATGGAAAAAGAATCTCAAAAGCTTTCTGAAGAGAATAACTCCTTCAGAATTAGAGTGGAGCAAATGGAAGCAAATGACTTTATGAGAAATCAAGATACTATTAAACAGATCC